>BLSH010381528.1:737237-781503 GCA_018402905.1 Glandirana rugosa | reverse complement strand
GTCCAGACCTAAATCCAATTGAGAATCTGTGGCAAGACTTGAGACGCTCTCCATCCAATCTGACAGACCTTGAGCTATTTTGCAAAGAGCAAAGGGATAAAATGTATCTCTCTAGATGTCCAAAGCTGGTAGAGGCATACCCAAAAAGACTAGCGGCTGTAATTGCAGCGAAAGGTGGTTCTACAAAGTATTGAAAATAATTTATCATTTGCCTTCCACTTCACAATATGTGCCACTTTGTGTTGGCCTATCACATAAAATCCCAATAAAATACATAGATCAGGCTATGGTCATGATGGTGGCGCGCAGGGACGCAGAGGCAGAGGAGGAGGCGGGAGTTACACTCATGGAGTGAGAGACTGTGTGCAGACCCACACGTTGCCCGAATGCTTCTGACCACTCGTAAGCCTGTCTGAAGCCTTGCTTGAACTGGTGATCTTCTGAAGTGACGGAGAGGAGACTCACAGCCCTCCCTCAGAGCGGAGAGCAGGACATACAGCCTGAGCTCTCACAGTAGAGGAGTGGAGAGTGGAGAGCTGGGCATGCTGTCTGTAGCTCTCCTAGCAGGCGGCAGAGGTGTTTATCGGCTCGGTACAGCCTGGAGAAACTAAGTCTGTGGATGCCTGGAGTGTGCAGTGTGTGGAGGAGCAGCATACCAAACAGCGGGATCTGTGGGTGAAACCGGAGTATACCACTACTATACAGTAGGATTAACAAACACACAGGATAGAGACAGTAATAAAAACAAAGCGTATATGATCCCCGTTGATGAAGTCACGAGGCACGTGACGTAACGCGTAGGGCGACAGGAGAGGTGTACCCTTGATGTTACTGGAGTACTGGATGTTACTGGAACAAGCTCGATGCTCGTGGAGTTTTGCATGCGATTTGTTTTTAAAAAGTGAGTGTTCCTGTTTTTTTATCTAATAAACGCTTGTTAAAACGTTATTTGCACCAAGAGAGGTTTTGTTTGTTGCCCCCATATACCCCCCCGAGATGACCCCAGAGAAATAGCTGATGGTATGGAGCCTATATGAGTAGAGAAGGAAGCAAGAGGAAGGAGCAGGAGACCGAGGACCCCTAGTGGTGGAACTGATCCCTTACCACACAAAGATACCTTTATGTGCTTCTGTTTAGCACACTCCAGGTAAGAGGCTTGAGTACCTAGAAGTGATATCACAGATGAAAAGTCACCATATTATATGCCCTGCTAACATCACTTAAGCACCTATAAAGAAAGGCACAAGATATTTTTTAAGACTTTTTTTAGACTATTAATACAGAAGTTTTACCCCCGTTTTATATCTGGACTTGCTAAATGTTTTATATGTATGATCTGATGTTGCACAGCTTGGGTTGATTGATGTGGTATATGTTGGTCCAGCCTTGAGACGTATAACGATATACCATTAAGCAGGATTTATTTATATATATTTTATTATCATTTTTACTACACTTAGATCTTATTATATCAGGATTTTACGCTGGTTATGCTTTTACTGCTATGGAATTTTAAATGATATACAAGTGTTAGCACTCCACCCCTTTTACCTGTGTTTAGTAATAAAAACAAGACATAGCAAGGCAGTGCCCCCTGGCGGCTGGCTGGAGAACTGTTTTTTTATGTGACTTAGTGCAGCCCATACATATTATACATACAGCCCTTTGTTCCTTTTGGAGGCTAGAATTTAATTTTGTTCAGATGGGAAAAATTGTTCTTTCTTTTTGCTTAGCATATTTTATATTTTTGCCGGATACTGTCCTTGGGAGTTCTGGGGCATGTAAAGCTAAATTAGCCTATAGTCGCACTGGTCTGTTGAACATTAGATCAGAAGGCTTGCTGGGAGAAGCCAGGGTGCCAAATGGACAGGACACCCCAAACAATGTAGTTCAATACATTGTAAAGGTGCCACCCATTTTTATTCATGGACAGCAGCGAAGGAAACGATGTGAGAGTAAACAAACACGAGGCTGTCGGACAGGTGTATTGGCAAGACTAAGTGGGCAGGCACATAGACCCCCTCTGCCCAGCTTACTTCTAACAAATGCAAGGTCTCTTGCTCCTAAGATGGATTAACTGCATTTATATGTTGCTGCACACAATTTGGTTCAAAACTGTTGTGCAGTAATTATAACAGAGACTTTGCTCCATACTAATATTCCGGATACTGCTATCCAGCTAACCGGAAAGACTCTCCATCGATAGGATAGAACCAGGGACCTGGGGAAGAGCAGGGGAGGGGGGTGTGTATATATATACTGAGTGCTTGTGGGATCCATGCTTGGTTCATTTTAATAAACGTTAGCTTGTCCACATTGGCTGTGGACAGGCGGTTGCACTTGTCTGTGATAACGCCCCCTGCCGTGCTAAACACACGTTCAGACAATACACTGGCTGCAGGGCAGGCCAGCACCTCCAAGGCATAAAGGGCAAGCTCAGGCCATGTGCCCAATTTGGAGACCCAGAAGTTGAATGGGGCAGACCCATCAGTCAGTACGTGTAGGCGTGTGCACACATACTCTTGCACCATGTTGCTGAAATGCTGCCTCCTGCTAAGACGTTACCTATCAGCTAGTGGTGCTGTTTGTTGTGGCAGGCTGCTGACAAAGCTTTGCCACATTTTGGCCATGCTAACCCTGCCTTCTGAGGTGCTGGTGTTGCCACAGCTGCGTTGGGGGCCTCTTCCTCCTCCTCCTCTGCCTTCGCCTTGTGCTTCCACTGAGTCCCCGGTGTCATTTGGGAATGCCCTCAGCAGCGCATCTACCAGTGTGCGCTTGTAGTTGCGCATCTTCCTCTCATGTTCCAGTGAGGGAATTAAGGATGGCACGTTGTCCTTGTAACGGGGATCCAGCAGGGTGGCCATCCAGTAATCAGAACAAGTTACAATGTGGGCAACTCGGCTGTCGTTGTGCAGGCACTGCAGCATGTAGTCAGCCACATGTGCCAGGCTGCCCAGTGGCAAAGACAAGCTGTCCTCTGCGAGAGGTGTATCATCTGTGTCCTCCGTATCCCCCCAGCCATGCTCCAGTGATGCCCACAAGCTGCGTTGGGTGCCACCCTGCTGCGGTTCCTCCTCCTCATGATCTTCCTCGTCCTCCTCATCCTTCAGAACTGTGCCCTGGCTTGAATATTTTTTACCTGGCCTATGCTGGTGCAGGAACCCACCCTCCAAGCCACTTGTGAATGACTGGCTTGATAACCGTGGAAATGACCCCTCTTCCTCCTCCTCCTCATCCTCCTGTGCCACATCCTCTTCCATCATGGCCCGAAGTGTTTTTTCAAGGAGACATAGAAGTGGCATAGTAACGCTGAGAACAGCGTCATCGGCACTGGCCATGTTGGGGGAGTACTCGAAAGACCGCAATACGGTACACAGGTCTCGCATGGAGGCCCACTCATTGGTGGTGAAGTGGTGCTGTTCCGCAGAGCGACTGAACCATGCGTGCTGCAGCTGAAACTCCACTATTGTCTGCTGCTGCTTGCACAGTCTCTCCAGCATGTGCAAGGTGGAGAGTTCCACCTTGTGGGCATGTCGCATAGGAGGCGGTGAGCGGGAAGGCCAAAGTTCCGCTGCAGCGCAGACAGGTGAGCAGCAGCAGGGTGAGAACGCCGAAAGTACGCACAGACAGCCCGCACTTTCTGCAGCAGCTCTGACATATCCAAGTAGTTTTTTAGAAATTTCTGTACCACCAAATTCAGCACATGCGCCAGGCAAGGGAGGTGCGTCAAACCGGCTAGGCCCAGAGCTGCTACGAGATTTCGCCCATTGTCGCACACCACCAGGCCAGGCTTGAGGCTCAGTGGCAACAACCACTCATTGGTCTGTTGATCAATGCCCTTCCACAGCTCCTGCACAGTGTGGGGTTTATCCCCCAAACATATCAGTTTTAAAACAGCCTGCTGTCGTTTCCCCCTGGATGTGCTGAAGTTGGTGGTGAAGGTGTTACGCTGAGCAGATGAGGAGGTGGTAGAGGAGGAGGAAGTGCAGTAGGAGGTGGGGGTAACAGGAGGCAAAGAGAAATGCCCTGCAATCTTCGGTGGCAGAAGGACATGGGCCAAATGGCTAACCGCCTCAGGCCCACCCACCACTACATTTGCCCAGTGTGCAGTTAGCGAGCTATAGCGCCCCTGCCCGTGCTTACTGGTCCATGTATCAGTGGTTATGTGGACCTTGCCACAGATGGCGTTGCGCAGTGCACACTTGATCTTGTCCCCGACTTGTTTGTGCAGGGAAGGGATGGCTCACCTGGAGAAATAGTGGCGGCTGGGAACCAAATACTGTGGGACAGCCACCGTCATCAGGTTTTTAAAACTGTCCGTGTCCACCAGACGGAATGACAGCATTTCAAAGGCCAGGAATTTGGAAATGCTGGCATTCAGGGCCAGGGATCGCGAGTGGGTAGGGGGGTGATTCCTCTTTCTCTCCAGTGTTTGGGAGATGGAGAGCTGTAAGCTTCCATGGGACTGTGTGGAAATTCTTGGGGGCGGTGGCGGACATGGTGGCGTTGCTGTCACATGCTCTGTTTGTTGGGTGGCAGGTGACACTGGTACTGTAGAGGTGGAGGAAGAGGCTGAGGCAGCAGCAGAAGAGGAAGCAGGAGGAGGCCGAGACCTTTCTTGGATTTTGAGGTAATTATGCCAATGCAGCTTGTGCCTTGAATTTAGATGCCTGATCATGCAGATTGTGCTCAGGTTTAGAACATTTAGGCCCTCGCCTCAGGCTATCATTGCACAGCGTGCAAATCACTTGTGTCTTGTCGTCAGCACATTGTCTGAAGAACTGCCATGCGGGGGAATGCCTTTGAGCTGCCTTTGGTGTGCTAGGTCCCTGGTTGCGGTGGGTAGTAGCAGGCCTACTGTCTAGGGGACGCTCGCTCCGCTTTTGCAACCTGCTTCCTCTTTTGCTGTGCTGGTGCCTCTGTGCGACCACCACCTCTTCCTCCAAACTGCACACGTCACTCGCATGACCCTCATTCCATGTGGGGTCTAGGACCTCATCATCCTCCTCCACATCATCTTCCACCCACCCTTCACCACTGCCCTCCTTGTCAGTCTGCACACTGAGGAGAACTGCAGCAGTTGGCACCTGTGTTTCTTCATCATCAGAGACGTGCTGCGCTGGTGTTTCCATGTCCTCATCCTGCAACAGAAGTGGTTGGGCATCGGTGCACTCAATGTCTTCCACTTCTGGGGCAGGGCTATGTGGATGGCCCAAGGAAAGCACACCAGGAGAGTCATCAAAAAGCATAAGAATCTGTTGCATAACTTGGGGCTCAGACTGCTTGGCTAATTTACAAGGGGCTGAGGTGAAAGACAGATGGCCATGGGGTTCAGGTGCCAACTCTGAGCTTTCATCATGGGACCGGGAGGGAGACAATGTGAAGGAACTGGAGGCATTGTCAGCCACCCAATCTACTATCGCCTGTACTTCTTCTGGCCTCACCATTTGTTGAGCGGCATTCGGGCCTACCATATAACGTTGAAGGTTCTGTCGGCTATCTGAGGAAGATGTTTCACTTGTGCGTGTAGTTGGCACAGATCGACCACGTCCTCTCCTTCCAACAGGGGGTTCACCAACACCACCAACACCAGCACCACCACGACCACGTCCCTTATTTGATGCTCTCCTCATTCTGCCCGCAAATGTCCTATGTAGCACTATTTAAGTATTTATTAATACAAAAAAAAATGAATAATAAATTCTTCTTCTTCTACAGGAGCAGCAGGAACCTCTCCGTATAGAACTAGGAGATGATTTTAGAACAATAATCTGTCCCTTACAGGACCAGCAGGAACCTGACCCTATAGGAGTAGGCAATGATTTTAAACAATAATCTGTCCCTTACAGGACCAGCAGGAACCTCTCCCTTTAGAACTAGGAGATGATTATAGAACAATAATCTGTCCCTTACAGCAGGAACCTGACCCTATAGGAGTAGGTGATGATTTTAGAACAATAATCTGTCCCTTACAACAACAGCAGGAACCTCTCTCTTTAGAACTAGGAGATGATTATAGAACAATAATATGTCCCTTACAGCAACAGCAGGAACCTGACCCTTAAGGAGTAGGCTATGATTTTAGAACAATAGTTTGTCCCTTACAGCAACAGCAGGAACCTGACCCTATAGGAGTAGGTGATGATTTTAGAACAATAATCTGTCCCTTACAACAAAAGCAGGAACCTCTCCCTTTAGAACTAGGAGATGATTATAGAACAATAATATGTCCCTTACAGCAACAGCAGGAACCTGACCCTATAGAAATAGGCAATGATTTTAGAACAATAATCTGTCCCTTACAGCAACAGTAGTAACCTCTCCCTTTAGAACTAGGAGATGATTATAGAACAATAATCTGTCCCTTACAGCAACAGCAGGAACCTGATCCTATAGTAGTAGGCGATGATTTTAGAACAATAATCTGTCCCTTACAGCAACAGCAGAAACCTGACCCTTAAGGAGTAGGCTATGATTTTAGAACAATAATCTGTCCCTCTAAGCAGTAGACTCCACCTAGTCCAGTCAGATCATTCTGTAATGCAGGGTGAGATGTTATTAGATCTGCAATCTGTCCCTAAACGCAGTAGTAGTAGTAATCTCTACCTGGTCCGCAATCAGATCGTTCTGTAATGCAGGGTGAGATCTGCAATCTGTCCCTCAAAGCAGTAGTAGTAGTAATCTCTCCCTAGTCCACAATCAGATGGATGAGATGTTATTATATCTGCAATCTGTCCCTCACAGTGCCAGCAGCATCCTCTCCCTACATTAACCAGAGAGCATGTGACATGCAGCACTAAGTGACTCCAGCTTATTAAGAGGCTGGGTCACATGATGCACTGGCCAATCACAGCCATGCCATTAGTAGGTAAGGCTGTCATGGCTTCTAAGGGCAAACCAATGAAATGCTTGTTGATTGGCTGCCCTGCAGCTATTCAACATGCATGATCAAATACCCGAACCCAGAACCCGAACTTTTTTTCAAATGTCCGGGTTCGGGTCTGGGTCACGGACACCCCAAACTTTACAGTTCGGGTTCGCTCAACTCTATTCAGCATTCAACACTGAATTCCAGATCTTTTAATTGCCAAGATGCTGAAGTTGAGGTTACTAATGTCCCTTTGTCCGTGGACAAGGGATTTTTTGGAAAAAAATCAATAAGGTGGCATTTGAGCTGACCCTTCCTCCATCCATGCGAGTCCATCCGGTGTTTCACATCACGCTACTGAAGCTGGTGACCCAGGATCCCTTTCCGGGGCGGAGGACAGCTCCACCGGGGCCAGTCCTGGTGGACGGAGAGGAGGAATTTGAGTTGGAAGCTGTTCTCGCTTGCAGGATGAGGGGAGGCTCAACCCCATTCTTAGTCAAATGGAAGGGATACGGCCTTGAGGAGAACTCATGGGAACCCAAGGATAATATCCATGCCAAAGAGCTTATTGAAGCATTCTGGAAGAAACACCCAGAACTGAGAGCCAGCTTGGGCATCCAGAGGCTGCCCCTTGGGGGGGCAATGTAAGGAACCTTCTCAGGCCATTGGATTGCCTATGCTCCTATGCGCATGTGCGTATGCACCGGCAATGGCGCCAATATCGGCCATTTAAGCAGACAGCAGCAGGAAGCAAGTGCTCTCTGTTCTACAACGTTTGTGTGCTCCTGAAGCGAACTGTTACACTGATTATCTGTTCCTGTGACCCAGCTTGTCTTGACCCTGCTGTTGATCTCTGCCTGCACTGGCCTCGGCTTCCACGACCACTCTTCTGCCGGCTCCCTTGTAATTTGCTGCCCGCCTGTTAACGAACTCTGCCTGTGCCGGACTATTCTCCTGCCTGATCCTTCTGTACTGCTCCGCCAGCCTGTTACCGACCCGGCCTGCATCACTACCCTTCTGTTTGCACAAGCTTCTCACGGACCTGCACATCACCCCCAGTGACCCAGTCCAACCCTCATGCCTCCCTGCACTCCAGAGCCCATGTTTACTCTATCAGGGCTTCCAGAATCAGGGTCGTAAGAGAGGTTGCCCACTGCATAAGCCAGACTCCACCACCAGGTACGTGACATAAGCATAATCTAAATATTTGACTATATATTCTCTTACTGCTAAAAGTCTTGATAATCTCCTATAAATACTAGAACATAGAATGAACCTTGGCCCCAGCTTTTTGAAGGGGCAGGAGAGTTTCAGATTTTTGTTTGCCAGCCAAACTCAGTCGCCTGGTTGCAGATCCAATTCCCCCTCGCCTCCCTTTGTCAAAGGCCCTCTTGTTAATTTCCTGGGTCCAGGACAGTGTCTCCTGTAGCAATCGGTTGTTCTTTTCCAAGAATTCTGTGATATTATCGGCCACAGGCACTGTACTTTCTGGAATCATGCCGGGTAGGAACGTAGGATGATAGCCGAGATTTGCCAAAAACGGAGATTGCTTAGTGGCTGAATGTTGTTGTAGGTGAATTCGGCTACCGGAAATAGTGAGACCCAATCATCCTGGGAGAAGGAGGAGTAACAATGGAGGTACTGTTCCAGAGTTTGGTTAGTCCTCTCTGTCTGGCCGTTCGTCTGCGCATGGTAGGCAGACGAGAATGACAGTTTAATGCCTAAGCCTGAGCATACTGCCTTCCAAACCCGAGACATGAATTGTACTCCACAATCAGAAACTATAGTGGGGTGGGGACTGCATGGAGACGGACAATTTCCTTGATGAAGGTCTCAGCTGTTTCTGTAGCAGATGGGTGCCCTTCATGGGTATAAAATGGGCCATATTAGTGAGGCGATCCACGACCACAAAGATGTAGTTGAACCCGGCAGAGGGAGGCAACTCAACTATGAAATCCATGGATATGTGAGACCATGGGCGCTCAGGAATGGGAAGTGAGTTGAGTAGACCCCAAGCTTTGGCTCCACTTATTTTGTTTCGAGCGCAGACTGGACAGGCGATGTATTTCTTACAGTCCTCGTCAACAGAGGACCACCAAAAGTAGCGTGACAATAGTTCAAGTGTTGCGACTGCCGAAATGCCCGGCCAATTTGTGGTCATGACAGAGTTCAAAGATGGTTAAGCATAGCTCCTCAGGGATGAAGACTCTGTCACAGTACCACCACAGCCCGTCTTTCAGTATCAGTCGAGGGTCAGGTGGTGTGGTGAAGCTGGTTAGAGCTCACCTGAGCCGAGATGGTAGGTCCTCTTGAGACAACAAGAAGCTCTGGGAGGGAAGGATGGTGTCTGGTGGGGCCGGATTTCCAGATTCACAGAACGGGGGAGCTAGGGGGTGTTTAGGCATCTTACAAGAAGAGGACAGCACAAGGGGGTTGATTTACTTTCCTTGAATTTCAGGAAGTGAACAAAGGATATTTTTGTATGGTCTAATTCACTATTTGGACTTTAATATTTTAGACAATTTTCATAAGTGATGCCGTTTATTTGTACAAGTTTTTTCACTATTATTGTTTCATGTATTTGATAATACACACATATATATGTATATATGCATGTGAGTTTAGGGGATAGCACTGGGACATAATAATTAACTGTATTGCACAGTCCTACCTGCAGCCATTAATGTCTAAACTGCTGGCAACAAAAGTGAGTACACCCCCAAGTGAAAATGTCCAAATTGGGCCCAATTAGCCATTTTCTCTCCCTGATGTCACGTGACTCGTTAGTGTTACAAGGCCTCGGGTGTGAATGGGGAGCAGGCATGTTAAATTTAGTGTTATCGCTCTCACTCTCTCATACCGGTCACTGGAAGTTCAACATGGCACTTCATGGCAAAGAACTCTCTGAGGATCTGAAAAAAAGAATTGTTGCTCTACATAAAGATGGCCTAGGCCAGTGATGGCGAACCTTGGCACCCCAGATGTTTTGGAACTACATTTCCCATGATGCTCATGCACTCTTCAGTGTAGTTGAGCATCATGGGAAATGTAGTTCCAAAACATCTGGGGTGCCAAGGTTCGCCATCACTGGCCTAGGCCATAAGAAGATTGGCAAGACCCTAAAACTGAGCTGCAGCACAGTGGCCAAGATCATACAGCGGTTTAACAGGACAGGTTCCACTCAGAACAGATTTCGCCATGGTCGACCAAAGAAGTTGAGTGCACATGCTCAGCGTCATTTTCAGAGGTTGTCTTTGGGAAATAGACATTTAAGTGCTGCCAGCAATGCTGCAGAGGTTGAAGGGGAGGGGGGTCAGCCTGTCAGTGCTCAGACATTACTCAGATGGTGTGAAGCATGTGTGGCGGCAACCAAGTGAGAAGTACAAAGACAATTGTGTCTTGCTTACAGTCAAGCATGGCGGTGGGAGTGTCATGGTCTGGGGCTGCATGAGTTCTGCCGGCACTGGGGAGGTAAAGTTCATTGAGGGAATCATCAACCAACATGTACTGTGACATACTGAAGCAGAGCATGATCCCCTCCCATCGGAGACTGGGCTGCAGGGCAGTATACCAACATAATAAGGACCCCAAACACACCTCCAAGGCGACCACCGCGTTGCTAAAGAAGCTGAAGGTAAAGGTGATGTACTGGCTAAGCATGTCTCCAGACCTAAACCCTATTGAGCATCTGTGAGGCATCCTCAAATGGAAGGTGGAGGAGCTCAAGGTATCTAACATCCACTAGCTCTGTCATGTCATAATGGAGGAGTGGAAGAGAACTCCAGTGGCAACCTGTCAAGCTCTGGTGAACTCCATGCCAAAGGGGGTTAAGGCAGTGCTTTAAAATAATGGTGGCCACACAAAATATTGATACTTTGGGCCCAATTTGGATATTTTCACTTAGGGGTGTACTCACTCTTGTTGCCAGCGGTTTAGACATCAATGGCTGTGTGTGGAGTTATTTTAAGGGGACAGCAAATGTACACTGTTATACAAGCTGTACACTTACTAATTTACAGTTTAGCAAAGTGTCATTTCTCATTTCTTCAGTCTTGTCACATAAAAAGATATAATAAAATATTTACAAAAATGTGAGGGGTGTACTCACTTTTGTGAGATACTGTATATATAAAGTACCTATATATATATATATATATATATATATACACACACATACACAGCTGTGCTCATAAGTTTCATACCCTGGCAGAATTTATGATTTCTTGGCCATTTTTTAGGGAATATGAATGATAACACAAAAACTTTTCTTTCAATCATGGTTAGTGTTTGGCTGAAGCCATTTATTATCAATCAACTGTGTTTACTCTTTTTAAAACATAATAAAAACTACCCAAATGACCCTGATCAAAAGTTTACATACCCTGGTGATTTTGGCCTGATAACATGCACACAAGTTGACACAAAAGGGGTTTGAATGGCTATTAAAGGTAACCATCCTAACCTGTGATCTGTTTGCTTGTAATTAGTGTGTGTGTATAAAAGGTCAATGAGTTTCTGGACTCCTGACAGACTTGCATTTTTCATCGAGTGCTGCACTGATGTTTCTGGATCCTGACTCATGGGGAAAGCAAAATAATTGTCAAAGGATATGCGGAAAAAGGTAGTTGAACTGTATAAAACAGGAAAGGGATATAAAAAGATAAGATTTGAATCCTCGGCACGATACAAGTCGATCCCACAACTGCACACGGGCTCCCCGCAAGGGCCGTCACACTACAAACACCACATGTGGCTTAGTCGTAAGCTTCACAGCATTCAACAAGTATTTTATACACTCTACAACAGCCTGATTCGAATCCTGGTTGTGCCGGCGATATGATTTGAATCCTCAGCACAATACAAGTCGATTCCATCTATCACACACACACCACAAGCTTCCTGCAGCTCAGTCTTTCTCTTGAGGCACCTGTCACAAGCAACCAATCATTACTCAGATTATTCATACTCACATTTTGCACTTATTCACAAACACACGATACTCCAACTTCATAATTCCAACTCGAGTCGGCTTGATTCATTGATTTCCACAAACATACTATCACGACTCACAATTGCACCCTACCATGGCTCATCCCCACATGCTCCATTTTCTATGCTGTCCTTGCTTTTGCCTCCCTAATGAGGCTACTTTCTTGCAATTGTTGCAAGCACGTCTCCAGTGGCACACACTTTGGACACTCATGAGTTATTGTCTACAGTGGCACACGACCTGCCACTCATGATCTCCAGTGGCACACGATTCGGCCACTCATTGTCTCCAGTGGCACACGATCCGGCTACTCATTATCTCCACTGGCACCCAATTCGGCCACTCATCTCCAGTGGCATACAACCCAGTCACTCATGCTTTTCTTGTCTGTCGTTTCTTCATTAGGTCAGTTGAGTTCAGTTTGTTCTATCCTGCACCAGATATTAAAGATTTGCAAATATTCACTAGAAGGCTTCTTGGAAAAAGCCTCTATATAAAACAAACACCATCGGCCAATCCCAAACCTGCAACTGAAAAGGCTCTTAATGATTCAATAGTCCTCCTATCAGGAACCATGAATCAAACTGAGACAGAAGTGCAGTAAAAATCACACTATGGTAAAAAATGTAAAATGTAAAAATGGTAAAATAGAACAAACAGAGCAAGCAAAGTCAAAACATAGCCAAGGTTCAGTAACCAGAGCGGAACATTGGAGCAAGCCAGCAAACAGGGATCCAGAGATCAGCAAGGTCAAACAAACAGCATGCACGGTCAGGAGCCAGAGGGGAAGTCAGCCAAGCAGAGTCTTTAATCCAGAAACCAGAAGGAACGTCAAACAGGCAAAAGTCTTTCACAGGAAACCACAGCAGAGATTACAAATAAATATGTATATTTCCCACGCTCACCCCAAAAAAACTAATATATGAACTGATGGTAAATGATAAAACCAGAAAAATCCAAATAAATTAATAGTATTGGCAGCCCGCACAACAAACAAGATCAGTTTGTAAAAAGTCACAATAGTCTAAACATAGCAGCGCCAATGGGGTAAATGTCCGAACTTAGATTTTAAGCTGTAAAATATTGACAAATGTTATCCACACAAAAAGCAATGTCTCTATGGTGTATCCAAAGGAAAATTGTAAAATCATAAGGACAGAAATCCACCTGTAACTATAAGGGTATACGCTTACCAGACTCAGGTGAAAAAAAACGCCCAAAGGTATACAGATGTCAGCACCACCGGCCCAGTCTTTGTGTTAACCGTATGGAATCTCAGGAACATACGCCACCGGCCACTGGTAAGACGGTCCAAGTTGCTCCTATTATGGAGTTGGCCATGGAAGCAATACCCAGGGGCTCACATAAAAGGTGGGAAAACAGAAAAAAGACCCACCATAGCGTAAGACCGTTTAGAACTTTAATTGCACAAAGGGATTAAAAAAACTCCACGCCTCTGTATCACCGCTCTCACAAGCAGGAAGTGATGTAATGCTAAAGGGACAAAATTTCAATAAAAAGGAACCATTACCTTAAGTAGTGTATATGATGGGTTACTGGTGGATGATAGAGTGAACGTGCGGCTTGGATAGGGTTAAAATGAGTAAAGAAAAAGGTTTTATTTCAGGGCCGGAGCTCCCTTGCCTGAACATGGCGTCTAGGAGCAGGCACGGCCATCTTGTGACGTCAAATGTACGGGACAAAATATACCACATCGAGTCCCGTGACGTGGTGCGTCACGTGATCGAAAGGTCATATGATAACCTGAAAGGTATGTGAGTGGCTAGAACCCCAGCGCGTCATATCCGATATGGTGACGCGCAACCTCACCTAAACTCAGGAGATGAAAGAGCTGTATCCAAAGGAGGTCCTGGGTAATTGGATCGTCAGTAAGAATGGATTACCAGCATGATAAAAGAGGGAAGGAAAACATGCATCTGTGTCAAAACAAACCCGAATATTAGAAAACAGAGCCGCATAATAAAATAATAATCTATATGAGTGACATAAATGAATGTGAAACTACACAGCAGGGACATAGGGAATTGGAATATTTAAAACCAATTGTGCTTGCGTTATATACCAATGATAAAAATAAATAAAAATAAGACACCTTGTGTATTGTGTATTGTGTATGGTGATACAATGATGTGCTAAAATGGAATAAGTTTTCATTGAGCTATGTGAATGATATAAAAATTTCTTTTTCCTTTACAAAAATTTTTGGTGGACGCCAGATAATTGGCCTGGATGAACTTACGTTGTACAAAAATAAATACAAAAAAGAAGAAAAATATACCAGGATGGAGTATATAAAGGGGGGGAAAAATGTAAGAAAATATAGTATACAATCTAGGAATCAATCAGTATATTTTAAATGGTCCTAAAAAATTCCAAAAAATTATACTAAAAGTTCCTAAAAATTAATATATAAAATGTATAAAATATACAAATATAGAAGTGAACGTTAACCATATCAATCATATAATGGTGGATAGTAGGCTGGAATAAGTGTACTAAAAATCATGTTTTGTTAATGAAAGCGTTAATGTCCCAATCTATGTTCATTCCGTGGGGGTGGAAACATTTAAGCTGGTAGATCCAGGAGGTCTCAAGTTGAGAGACCCCGCTTTTGATCGATCCACCCCTCCAGGGAGGGACGTATTTATCAATAATTTGGAAAAGGGTACCACTTGGGTCACGGTTGTGGTATTTAAGGTAATGCTTGGGTACACTGTGGTTTGTTTTACCTTTGATAATATTGGTAATATGTTCATTTACCCCCACATATTGCTTGTTGCAAGAACAAGTGATCAAATACACAACATTTTTTGTTTCGCATGTACAGAAGAATTTTATGGCATAGCTACATCCAGTCACTGTGGATTTAAACTCTAACATTCTCCTAGTTTGGCACTTATTCAGAGTGCAAACACAACATTTCTGGCACTTAAAATATCCCTTAAGATCCTGAAAAAACTTTGGTTTCTTAGGTGGATCTATAACGTTAGGGGCCAGTGTATGTCTAACAGATGGAGCTCCCCTGTATGTAACCTGTGGACGGGGTGGCAATAAAGGGCCCAGGACTCTGTCACTTTTAAGGACATTCCAATGTTTGTTAATAATGCTCCTAATTTGTCGGTGTTGTATGGAGTAGTTGGTGAAAAACGCCCACTTAGCATCCAATTTATAGGTTTTAGGTTTATCAGTTAGTAGCTCCTTTCTGTCAATCCGAGAGATTTCTTGTATTTCAAAGTCCAATTCCTTGGCATTATAGCCTTTATCCAAGAATCTATTTTTCAAGACCTGGGCTTGTTCAAAAAAAACATTTTGATCCGAACAATTCCTCTTCAATCTGATGAGTTGACTCTTAGGAATGGATTTAAGCCAGGGTTTATGGTGGCAACTATTTTTAGGGATAAAGCCATTCCTGTCAGTAGGCTTAAAGAAAGTCTTAGTGGTCAGTTGGCCATTCGAAATGTTAATGTCAAGATCTAAAAAAGTATGTTGGTCTCATTACATTCAAGTGCCAATGTGATACCTCTATTGTTGTTATTTAGGCCAGAGAAAAATTCAATCAAGGAACCTTGGTCACCCGGCCACAGGAGGAGGATGTTGTCTATATATCTTGCCCAAAAGACCAATTCAGGTCTATTCAGGGCATAGACGACATCCTCCTCCCACTTGGCCATAAATAAATTGGCCAAGCTGGGGGCAAATTTAGCCCCCATAGCAACACCTTTGGTCTGAGAATAAAACTGGTTGTCAAACCAAAAATAATTGTGCTGGGTGGCAAACTCCACCAAGCTCAATATAAATTATTTTTGCTGGTCAGGTAGGTGACCATCCCATGACAGGTAATGGTTGACTGCTTCCAGTCCCAAGTCATGTGGAATACATGTGTATAGTGAGAATACGTCCGCCGTAGCTATGATGTCACCTTTTTACAATAAGATATTCTCTAATTTGCGAATGGTGTCCATGGTATCTCTCAAATAGGAAGGCATTTGTATGACATGTGGCTGCAGAAAAAAATCGATATATTTTATTATCCTGGAAGTTATGGAATCAATGCGGCTAATTATGGGACGGCCGGGGGGTTTGTTAGCATTTTTGTGAATCTTGGGTAAAAACATAAAACCGGGGTTCTAGGGGACATTGGTACCAGGAAATGCTTCTCTTTTTTATTAATGATACCGTCCTTAAATCCTTTATTAATTATTTTGTTTAATTCACCCTTATATTTATTGGTAGGATTAGTAGGTAACTGCTTGTATGTGTCAGAATCCCCCAATATATTTTGCATTTCTGCTATATAGTAACTTTTGTACATAATGACAATGCCGCCCCCTTTGTCAGCAGGTCTAATAACCAAGTCCTTGTTGTTGCATAGACTCTCAAGACCCTTCTTGGGAGGGAAACCAGAATGTGACATAGTTTAACAGCCAATGCTCCAAGGTCTTGTATGACCAAGTCCATGAAGACATTGATTGAGGGAGCTAGTGTACCAGGAGGATTAAAAACCGAAGGGTTATCTAGTCCTGAGTTGACCATGGTGTTATTATTCAAAGAGGGCCTCATCGGATTCGTGATGAGGTACCTTTGAATATTAATTTTCCTAATATACTTCTGCAGGTCAATAAAAGTATTAAACTTGTTGAATTTTTTTGGTAAGGCAACTTTAAGCCCTTTATTTAAAACGTTCACTTGATCATGAGTTAAAATCTTCTGACTAAGGTTAAAAATACTACTGGTGGAATTTAAGTTCTTACTCTTTTTTCTTCCCTGATGTTTCCGCCCCCCTCTGGTCCCTCTCTGGTGTCGGTGCCAGCAAACAGGGATCCAGAGATCAGCGAGGTCAAACAAACAGCATACACGGTCAGGAGCCAGAGGAGAAGTCAGCCAAGCAGAGTCTTTAATCCAGAAACCAGAAGGAACGTCAAACAGGCAAAAGTCTTTCAGAGGAAACCACAGCAGAGATTATCCAGAGATGCTGACCAGTCAAAGGCGTCTGAGATCGGATCCAGGAAGTTTATACAGCTAGGAGAGCTGGCTAACGAGCAGGATATGGACATCAGGTGAGGCAGAGTGGAACTGGAGAATGGAAATGAACCCTGAGCTGAGCAGCTTGCGGCGCTTTGAAGGAAGGGCTGAACCCAGCCCTGACACCTCCTGGAGGAGCAAGAGAATATAAATCTGATTAATCAAATAGATTTTGAAACACTCCTAAATGAACGCATCAGTACAGATACAGACACCTAGTCTAGACTTAATACCTTAAAAAAGAAATCAGACAAATTACCCTCTCTCTTTGCAAATCATAATCTAGAAGCCTTTCTCTTGCAACCACCCGGGACATAGAAAAACTAAAAAATCCCACACCTTGTAACAATCTATCCCAAAATGAAAAACAGGTTTTGGACAATCTAATGAACTAACAGCAACTGACATTCAAACCTTCGGACAAAGGGGGGGAACACTGAGATCATGACTAGAGTTGAGCGAACCCGGACTGTAAAGTTCGGGTCTGTACCGGACTTTAGGGTGTCCGTGCCCCGAACCCGATCCCAGACATTTCAAAAAAAGTCCGGGATCGGGTTCGGTATTCAAGTATTTTGCGCACATTTTCTATAGCTGCAGGGCAGCCAATCAACAAGCTTTTTATTTGTTTGCCCTTAGAAGCCATCACAACCATGCCTACTAATGGCACGGCTGTGATTGGCCAGTGCATCATGCGACCCAGACTATTTTTGGCGCCTGTTGAATAGCTGCAGGGCAGCCAATCAACAAGCGTTTCACTCGTTTGTCCTTAAAAGCCATTGCAGCCATTCCTACTAATGGCATGGCTGTGATAGGCTAGTGCATCATGTGACCCAGCCTCTATATGAGCTGGAGTCACGTATGCCGCGTGTCAGATCATCTCAGGCTAGTGTAAAGAGAGCATGCTGCCGGCGCTGTGAGGGACAGATTACCGATCTAATATGATCTCATCCTGCATTAGACACAGATTCCTGGCGGTGCTGTGAGGGGTAAGCTTAGCGTTCTAAAACCATTTGATACTGGACTAGGTAGATTTTACTAGTGCTGTGAGGGATAGATTACAGATCTAATATCATCTCATCCTCCATTACAGACAGGTTCCTGGCGGTGCTGTGAGGGCGAGAGCTTACCGTTCTAAAACCATCTGATACTGTACTAGGTACAGTTTACTAGTGCTGTGAGGGATAGATTATCGATCTAATATCATCTCATCCTCCATTACAGACAGGTTCCTGGCGGTGCTGTGAGGGAAAAGCTTAGCATTCTAAAACCATCTGATACTGGATTAGGTATGGTTTACTATTGCTGTGAGGGACAGATTATTGTTCTAAAATCATCTCCTAGTTCTATAGGGAGAGGTTCCTGCTGGTGCTGTGAGGGACAGATTATTGTTCTAAAATCATCTCTTAGTTCTATAGGGAGAGGTTCCTGCTGGTGCTGTGAAGGACAGATTATTATTCTAAAATCATCTCATAGTGCTCTAGGGAGAGGTTCCTGCTGGTGCTGCGAGGGACAGATTATTGTTCTAAAATTATCTCCTAGTTCTATAGGGAGAGGTTCCTGCTGGTGCTGTGAGGGACAGATTATTGTTCTAAAATCATCTCCTAGTTCTATAGGGAGAGGTTCCTGCTGGTGCTGTGAGGGACAGGTTATTGTTCTAAAATCATCTCCTACTGCTATAGGGAGAGGTTCCTGCTGGTGCTGTGAGGGGCAGATTATTGTTCTAAAATCATCTCCTAGTCCTATAGGGAGAGGTTCCTGCTGGTGCCGTGAGTGACAGATTATTGTTCTAAAATCATCTAATAGTTCTATACGGAGAGGTTCCTGCTAGTACTGTGAGGGACAGATTATTGTTCTAAAATCATCTCATAGTGCTATAGGGAGAGGCTCCTGCTGGTGATGTGAGGGACAGATTATTGTTCTAAAATCATCTCATAGTTCTATAGGGAATGGTTTCTGCTAGTGCTGTGAGGGACAGATTATTGTTCTAAAATCATCTCCTACTGCTATAGGGAGAGGTTCCTGCTGGTGCTGTGAGGGACAGATTATTGTTCTAAAATCATCTCCTAGTCCTATAGGGATAGGTTCCTGCTGGTGCTGTGAGGGACAGATTATTGTTCTAAAATCCTCTCCTAGTTCTATAGGGAGAGGTTCCTGCTGGTGCTGTGAGGGGCAGATTATTGTTCTCAAATCATCTCCTACTGCTATAGGGAGAGGTTCGTGCTGCTCCTGTGAGGGACAGATTATTTTTCAAAAATCATATCATACTGGTGTAGGGAGAGGTTCCTGCTGTTGGTGTGAGCGGTGCATTTCTTGCACAAAAATAAAAAGTGCGTCTACGTTGTTGTTTTCCAAAAAAAAAGAAGAAGAATTTATTATACTTTTTTTTGTATTAATAAATAGTGCTTCATAGTACATTTGCGGTCAGAATGAGGAGAGCGTCAAATAAGGGACGTGGTCGTGGTCATGGTGCTGCTGGTGTCGGTGGTGTTGGTGAAGTTCCTGTTGCAAGGAGAGGACGTGGTCAATATGTGCCAGCTACACGCACAAGTGAAACACATTCTTCAGGTGCGAGTAGTCGACAGAACCTTCAACGTTATATGGTAGGCACGAATTCTGCTCAATGAATGGTGAGGCCAGAACAAGTACAGGCACTAGTAGATTTGGTGGCTGACAAAGCCTCCAGTTCCTTCACCCTGTCTCCCACCCGGTCCCTTGATGAAAGCTCAGAGTTGGCACCTGAATCCCATGGCCATCTGTTTTTCACCTCAGCCCCTTGTAAATCAGCCAAGTAGTCTGAGCCCCAAGTCATGCAACAGTCTCTTATGCTTTTTGATGACTCTCCTGGTGTGCTTTCCGTGGGCCACCCACATAGCCCTGCCCCAGAAAAGGAAGACATTGAGTGCACCGATGCCCAACCATTTCTGTTGTAGGATGAGGACATGGAAACACAAGTGTGCAGGCTGACAAGGAGGGCAGTGGTGAAGGGTGGGTGGAAGATGATGTGGAGGAGGATGATGAGGTCCTAGACCCCACATGGAATGAAGGTCATGCGAGTGACGTGTGCAGTTTGGAGGAAGAGGTGGTGGTCGCACAGAGGCACCAGAACAGCAAAAGAGGAAGCAGGTTGCAAAAGCGGAGCGAGCATCCCCTAGACAGTATGCCTGCTACTACCCACCACACCCAGGGACCTAGAACACCAAAGGCAGCTCAAAGGCGTTCCCCAGCGTGGCAGTTCTTCAGACAATGTGCTGACGACAAGACACGAGTGGTTTGTATGCTGTGCAATGAGAGCCTGAAGCGAGGCATAAATGTTCTAAACCTGAGCACAACCTGCATGACCAGGAATCTACATGCAAAGCACGAGCTGCAGTGGAATAAGCGCCTCAAAATCCGAGAAAGGTCTCTGCCTCCTCCTGCTTCCTCTTCTGTTGCTGCCTCAGCTTCTTCCTCCACCTCTACAGTGCCAGTGTGACCTGCCACCCAGCAAACAGATGATGTGACAGCAACACCACCATGTCCGCCACCGTCCTCAAGCATTTCCACATGGTCCCATGGAAGCTTACAGCTGTCCATCTCTCAAACACTGGAGAGAAAGAGGAAGTACCCCCACCCACCCGCGATCCCTGTCCCTGAATGCCAGCATTTCAAAATTCCTGGCCTTTGAAATGCTGTCATTCCGTCTGGTGGGCACGGACAGTTTTAAAAACCTAATGGCAGTGGCTGTCCCACAGTACGTTGTTCCCAGCCGCCACTACTTTTCCAAGCAAGCCATCCCTTCCCTGCACAAACAAGTCGGGGACGAGGTCAAGTGTGCCCTGCACAACGCCATCTGTGGCAAGGTCCACATAACCACTGATACGTGGACCGGACCAGTAAGCACGGGCAGGGACGCTATATCTCGCTAACCGCACACTGGGCAAATGTAGTGGCGGGTGGGCCTGAGGAGGCTAGCCGTTTGGCGCATGTCCTTCCACCACCGAGGATTGCAGGGCATTTCTCTTTGCCTCCTCTTGCCTCCTCCTCCTACTGCGCTTCCTCCTCCTCCTCCTCTACCACCTCCTCATCCGCTCAGCGTAACACCTTCACCACCAACTTCAGCACATCCAGGAGGAAATGACAGAAGGCTGTTTTAAAACTGATATGTTTGGGGGATAAAACCCAAACTGTGCAGGAGCTGTGGACGGGCATTGAACAACAGACCGATGAGTGGTTGTTGCCACTGAGCCTCAAGCCCGGCCTGGTGGTGTGTCTGATAATGGGCAATATCTCGTAGCAGCTCTGGGCCTAGCCGGTTTGAAGCACATCCCTTGCCTGGCACATGTGCTGACTTTGGTGGTGCAGAAATTTCTAAAAAAAACTACCCGGATATGTCAGAACTGCTGCAGAAAGTGCGGACCGTCTGTGCACGCTTTCGGTGTTCTCACCCTGCTGCTGCTCGCCTGTCTGCGCTGCAGCGGAACTTCGGCCTTCCCGCTCACCACCTCCTATGCGATGTGCCCACAAGTTGGAACGCCACCTTGCACATGCTGGAGAGACTGTGCGAGCAGCATCAGGCAATAGTGGAGTTTCAGCTGCAGCACGCACGGGTCAGTTGCTCTGCGGAACAGCACCACTTCACCACCAACGAGTGGGCCTCCATGCGAGACCTGTTTACCATATTGTGGTGTTTCGAGTACTCCACCAACATGGCCAGTGCCGATGATGCTGTTCTCAGCGTTACTATACCACTTCTATGTTTCCCAGATTTTAACTTGTGCTTATTACTGGGTGGCCACCCTGCTTGATCCCCGTTACAAGGACAATGTTCCATCCTTAATTCCCTCACTGGAGCGTGATCGGAAGATGCGCGACTACAAGCTGGTCGACGCGCTGTTTAGGGCATTCCCATATGACACAGGGGGTTCTGTGGAAGCACAAGGCAAAGGCAGAGGAGGAGGAAGAGGTCGCCAACGCAGCTGTGGCACCACCAGCACCTCAGAAGGCAGGGTTAGCATGGCCGAAATGTGGAAAAGCTTTCTCAGCAGCACACCACAACAAACAGCACCACCAGCTTATAGGCAACGTCTTAGCAGGAGGCAGTATTTCAGCAACATGGTGGAACAGTATGTGTGCACACACCTACACGTACTGACTGATGGGTCTGCCCCATTCAACTTCTGGGTCTCCAAATTGGGCACATGGCCTGAGCTTGCCCTTTATGCCTTGGAGGTGCTTGCCTGCCCTGCAGCCAGTGTATTGTCTGAAAGTGGGGGGCGTTATCACAGACAATCGCAGCCGCCTGTGCACAGCCAACGTGGACTAGCTAACGTTTATTAAAATGAACCAGGCATGGATCCCACAAGAATTGTCTGTACCTTGTGCCGAATAGACATTTAGACCGGCCTCACACAGCCATTGATATACTTGTTTTTTTTTAATATGTCTCAATATTTTGGGGGCTACTCCAATTAGAAAAAACAAACAAACAAACAAATAACAGTGTTGGCTACCTCCTCCTCCTCCACCACCGCCACTTCCACCTACACTGCCACGGTCATGGCCTAGTCAACCTCTAGGCTCTTACTCCACATCCACCTCCTCCTCCCATTTTTAATTTTTTTGTATGTGATTTTAAGTTATTTCCCAATCCAATGTTTGTTTGTAGGGCACTTGTCCTACTCTTACCCCCATTTTGCTCCCTTTTACAGCCCTCTAGCCCTTTCCAGGACTTTTTTACAGCCATTTTTGTGCCCAAAAGTTCAGGTCACCATTAACTTCAATGGGGTTCGGGATCAAATTCGGGTCAAGCCAAAACCCAAACTTTTCCGAGAAGTTTGGCCGAACCAGACGAACCCGAACATCCAGGTGTCCGCTCAACTCTAATCATGATCAATATAAAGTCATCTGCATGAAAATACAAAAAATAGAGAATGGTACAAATTAATTTCAAAGTCTACCATCCATAGATTTTATCAAGACTTCTCTGTGTTAGTCGATAAGGCCTACTTAACCACTTCCCGCCCGGTGTATAGTAAAATGACGTCCGGGTGGTCATTCTATTATCCTGACCGGACGTCATATGACATGATCAGGATGTGATCATGCGCCCGCGGGGGCACGCATCACTGCGATCAGTGATGTGGGGGGTCAGTCTGACCCCCGCATTGCTGATCTCGGTAAAGCGCTTCCATCGGAAGCACTTTACCATGTGATCAGTCGTGACCAATCACGGCTGGTCACAGTGTAAACAGGAAGAGCCGTTTATCGGCTTTTCCTGTACTTGGGTCTGCAGACCTGAGTAGAGGAGAGCTGATCCACTGCTCTCCTGACAGGGGGGGTCTGTGCTGATTGTTTGTCAGAGCAGGCCCCCCTCGGATCACCATCCTATACCACCAGGGAGCATGCCCAGGGACCACCAGGGATGTGCCCACCCAGGACCACCAGGGAACCGACCAGGGACCACTAGGGAGCCGATCCTGACCACCGGGGAGACCACCCTAGACCACCAGGTAAGGGATACAATGCCCAACATGCATGACACTTAGTGCCACCTTCAGATGCCACCCTAGACCAACAGGGAAATGGCCCCTATCATTGCATTTGTCATCTGTTTCCCACCAGTGCCCCTATCAGTGCCCACCAGTGCCACCTACCAGTGCCCATTAGTGCCACCTATCAGTGCCCATTGTCGCCTATGAGTGCCAATCAGTGCCGCCTATGAGTATCCATCAGGGCTGCTTATCAGTGCCCATCAGTGCTGCATATCAGTCCCACCTATCAGTGATTGTCAGTGCTGCTTATCAGTGCAGCCTATCAGTGCCCATCATTGCTGCATATAAGTGTCTCATCATCAGTGCCCATCAGTGCCGCCTCATCAGTGCCAATCAGTACTGCCTCATCAGTGCCCGTCAGTGTAACCTCATCAGTGCCCATCAGTGATGGAGAAAATGTACTTATTTACAAAGTGTTGTGACAGAAACAGAGAAAAACTTTTTTTTCAAAATTTTCTGTATTTATTTTGTAATGTAATTATGTATGTATGTAATTATTTGTAGCGCAAAAAATAAAAACCGCAGAGGTGATCAAATACCACCAAAAGAAAGCTCTAATTGTGGGAACAAAATGAAAAAAAAATTGTGTTTGGGTACAGTGTTGCATGACCGCGCAATTGTCATTCAAATCGCAACATCATTGAAGTGTTCTAAGTGCCTGGCATTGAAGTGGTTAAATAATACTATCACAAAATCAACCTGGGAATATATATGCACTACTCACCCCAAAGTGCCGACTTTCTACAGCCTACCAAAAATACACAAGTATACTCATAACCTTCCTAATAGACTGATTATATCAGGCTGTGGAGGTCTTACTGAAGGTCTGAGTAGATTAATTGATGAGCATCTCAGACCCCTTGTGGAAAGCCTTCCCTCTTACGTTAGGGACACTACTCATCTACTACAGCACATAGGCAGTCATTAGACAGGTGTTATGACAAATCCATAAAGATAAAAGGAACTTGTATGAATTCATACTGTCATCTTTGGAGTACATACTGAATCACAATGCCTTTGCCTTTGATGGCTCCCACTACCTCCAGGTACAGGGTGTAGCGATGGGGACATGTTGTGCTCCATCCTATGCCAATCTGTACCTGGGGGAGTGGGAATGGTTTCTATTCACTCAAGGAGATCTATTACCGCTAACCAAAAACATCCTAGTTTGGTATAGGTATATAGAGACATCTTTATGATATGGAATGACATAGTAGAGTCTCTCAATGAATTCATGACCATGAATATAAATTACTTCAATTTAAAATTTACAATGTCATCAAACTCAACAGAGATACCATTTTTGGGTGTAACTATACTGAAAGACTGTGAGGGTAAACTATCTAACACTTTGTTTCATAAGAAAACTGCTGGAAGTCCTATACTTCATGCCACAAGTTCACATCTGAAAACCACTGATAATGTCAACTCCATACAGCCAATATTTACGAATTTGCCGAAATTGCTCAGATGAAGTAACCTTTAAAATAGAGGCTAATAATTTGTGGTATAGACTGCTAGTGAGAGGTTATTCAAAAACCTGTTTAAAAAAAAAGCTTTCAAAAAAGCAAACAAACATACAAGACAGGACCGCCTTTTCAAATCAAAAGCCCCTGTGCTTTCTAAGGATAACAAGGCTAATCCAATATAAATTATCAATAAATACACAGATCAACAGTTAAAATTCAAAAAAATCGTAACCAAACATTGGCACTTGCAAACGTCTTGGTACGTTTAAATGCAGAGGCTGTCAATACATAAATACTGAGACAAATATAATCTTCCCTCATGATGGACTTTCAAACCCTCAAAAACAAAATAAGAATTCCATAAACTTGCAGTATGTATAGACATGTACTCTCTATGAAAACAAGCAATCTAGATTTCCCTTTAGGTAGACACGTTAGAGACATACACCATGGCAAGTTCTCTAAAATTAGATTCCTAGCATTGGATTGTATACACCTTAATTCTGGGGGGGGGGGGGTGACTGGAATAAAATACTGCTCCAGCGAGAAACAGACTGAGGCTCCTTTCACACGTACGGATAAATCCAGCTTTTAGCTGTGGATAGATGAAGTTATCTACCGCAGCTATACTGTGACAATGCTTTCCTATGGCCCCTTTCACACTCTGCATTTAGCAATGGTTTTGTTACAGATGATTTAGAACGATTAGAAAAAATGGATTGGAATGCGTCCAGGAACGATGTTATGCAGCTATCTGCACGTATTTGCAGCTATCTGCAGGTAAAAGCAGTGCACTGTGTCATCAAGGGATAGCAACGACAACAAGCATAGAAAATCAATAGGAAGCACATCAGAAATGTCAAGAATGTTAAGAATGTTTCCACTGCAACTAAACGTAGCTGCATGTAACCGTGGCTAATCGGAATGTACAAATGCAAGTAATCATTGTGATTTGGAGTCTGGTATCTGGCTTGCATTTAGCAATGGCAGAACAGCCGCCCGCTTGAAAGGGGCCTGATAGTTAACCTCCATGCCACCTCACCCCCAGGCCTAAATGATACTGTGAGCTACCACCCCTTTTTATAGGGTTTTGCAAACGTTTACAGTCTTGCTTTTGTAATTTCCTATTGTAGTTACCCAAAATATTATGGCATATAGAAAACACTCTCCCTTTCTTGCTCTGTTGCTCTAATAATCTATTCAAGATGTTGTACTTTATTAGAAACCTTATATTTATGCAATCATTGTAATATCGAATGATGTTACAGTTATATCTGAATGCATATTATGGGTTTTGTTTGCTGCTCTTTGCTCCCTCCTGTTTTTGGAGTCTCTATGTATAGCTTGCTGTCGATGAGGAGGCTGCTGATTAGTCCAGAGTGTCACGTGACATACGAGGTGAACCGCGGACCAATTGGAGAGATTTGTCATTCCTCTCCCCTCCCCTTATTTTTGGCATCATCACCCGAAGCACCCAGGGGGCTGTGCAAAGCCATGCGGACTTTGATGGCTTGCCACCCCGGATCCCGTGTGCATCTCTCTGATGTGATGGCGCGGTGTCCTGGCATGGCCGCTGTGCTGTAGTGTCGAAGGGCATGGAGCACATGGCGCCGCCCCACTACCTTGGATGCACAATGCACATGCACACCGTTTGCAGGTTGTGGACAGGTGTCTTTTATACTGATAACGAGTTCAAACAGGTGCCATTAATACAGGCAATGAGTGGAGGACAGAGGAGCCTCTTAAAGAAGAAGTTACAGGTCTGTGAGAGCCAGAAATCTTGCTTTTTTGCAGGTGACCAAATACTTATTTTCCACCATAATTTGCAAATAAATTCTTTAACAAATCAGACAATGTGATTTTCTGGATATTTTTTTCTCATTCTGTCTCTCATAGTTGAAGTGTACCTATGATGAAAATTACAGGCCTCTCTCATCTTTTTAAGTGGGAGAACTTGCACAATTGGTGGCTGACTAAATACTTTTTTGCTCCACTCTACATCTTTAGTGGTATGTAATTATAACACTCATTGTCGCATCCCTATGTAACTTGCTGAAATCATGTTCTGGTAAATATCCTGTTACGTTCTTCTTTCTTTTTGTAGAAAACAGACAAATCTTCTCCTTTTCTTAACACCCCTGAGGAAAGGTATCAACCTGAAACGTCACGTATAAATCTGATGTTGTTGCAATCAACCATGCATATTTTTAAATTCATCATGTTTTTGTCTTTTCTGTGATTTTAATCATGTATAATTAAAAAATTGTGATGCATTTTATCATATAGTATTTGTGATTATGTTTACCGTGAAAGTCCCAAACCAATTGGGGTTACAATCTGTACCATCTTGTACCAGGTTGGACGCCGTTTTCTCAAAAAAAAAACAATAATAACATACAACAAGCATAGGGTCTGCATCTTCACACAGGGGGGTTATTCACATGTTAGGGGGTGGGTCAGGATTCATTCGATGCCAGGTTAAAAAGCTAGACTCTCCTGTCACCTTATCTACAGGTTATCGCTCGACTGGGTTTCTCAATCTCAACCAGGACTGGGTAACTAGGGTGTTGAGTCAGGTGTATAGTACACGGGTCCCACCCTCTGATCACCCTGCAGCACCCTTTTCACCACGTTCACTTCACATACATGATTTGGGCTGCTCATCAGTTGCTAGCTACTGTCATATTTTTCTTTGCGCAACATTCTGTTTTTAAAGGAAAACCCTTCACCTACACAGACAAGGCTGCTAAGATGTTGGGCTTGTAGACAGTGCAAGCATTAGCAGGCCAAAAATACGTCATGTACTACAGAATGCAACATTCCTACTTAGGCCATACCAGACTTCAGATTCTCACCCAGTATGCCCTAGGGCTCTGGTTCACAGGGTTTGTGTTCAACACAGATGGGCACCTGAGCTATTGGTTACCTGGTCAGTCACCTCCTGGCTCACCTCGGTTGCCATGCACTCTTTTGAGTTTTCTAAATTTCCACTTAACAGCAGTCAATGCTTTAGAACACTAACGGCTTCTTCACTGCGCCCGTCGTTCCTTTTTCTGTCTTTCTTTTCACTTTCCTTTCTTACTTGTTTTTGTGTATGCAACTCTTCTCTTCCGTACTTATCTTGATGACTCTACTTAAACACATATTTACACCCCTCTGTCACCATTCACAGTTCAGAGCACAGCTGCATGCACACCTTGAGGGGATGGGCCATCCCCAAACTTACTACTGCATAGAAAGACCTTGCCACAGGCGGGGGGTAAATTCTGCTCACCCACTATAGCCTGATTCAAATCCCTGTCATATCTGCAACACAGCGATTCGAATCCTTGGCACAATTGGACAAATCCTATCTTACACATATACCACAAGCTTCCTAAGTTCGTCCTTCCCCCAAAGGAACCTGCCACAAGCACCCAGTTGCTACTTGTAGCACTCATTTGTGTGTTTGAGCTCATTCACACCTCATACAATGCTTCGGTTTGCAGTTCCGGCACAAATCTGCATGTTTCGTTCTCATTTTGCAAACGTACAATCACGAAAAACCGACTAGCATGGTCTATGGTTCCTACCCACACAGAGTCCGATTTCGCTGCTTTCTTGTTTTCTGCCTCCCTCATGAGGTTCCTTTTTGCAAAACATTATTGCAACTTGTCTTCCAGGGGCACATGTTCACCGCCCCTCATCATCTACCAGTAGCACACATTCACGGCCACTCATTCACATGTCTGTCTTTTCTCTCTTAGGTCAGTTGAGTGCCAGTGAACTGGTGTTCCAACGTGTTCCCTGGCCCTCCCCTCCACCTCTAGTGCTCACGAGTGCAGGAACCTTCTCTCAGCATCCACCAACGAGTAAACCATAGACACTCTGCTACAGACCAAACCGGACTGGGGGATCATCATCGGCCCCTTTCTGTGTCACCATTCAGCATCTGGAGAGTAAGCTGCATCAGGCTTGTTAAGGCCAAGTTCTCCAATTAACTCTGCTTGGTTCACGATTTGTCCGCACCTCATTCTTCCCACATTCCTAGGTTAAATTAATTTCCATCTGAAGACTTTTCCCTTGAGTGCACATCCGTTGACCTAGTCATACAGGCCATCATTAGCAGGCGCTGGCACATGGCTGTTCAAGGCGGAAATTTCAGATGCCTTCAGACCGTTACTTGTCGAGCCATCCTCGTGGCAGTGACACGGTATCAAAAGGAAAGGCTCGTACTACTTCGCCACTAAACTGACTTTTGGCTCAAAGAGCAGTCCCAATCACTCACCTGAATCCTGTCTCACCAAGCGCAGCGCCAGAAAGTCATTCACTACCTTGATGACTTCCTGTTGATCGAATGGCCCGACGAGCCCTCCTCAGATCTGGACAAGTCAAGAGTAGTGTTTGGCAATCTCAACGTGCCCATAGCAGAGCATAAGGGTGAAGGTCCAGTTCAGTCCATCGCCTTCCCAGGCATCAATCACTCTTGACACCTGCTCCATGCAGGCCAGCCTACCCCCTGACAAATTGGCCCGATCAGGTCGGTCATTCATGCCTTCACCCTTTCACGAGGTTGTACCAAGAGACAGCTACAGTCCCTGCTAGGGATGGTTTATTTTGCTATAAGGATTGTCCCTCAGGGGCGTTCCTTCATTTCACGCCTCCTGGATTTCCTCTCTCAGGCACAAGACCCCGATCAAGTCCTCAGGTTGGACCAAGCAGCAATCGATGATCTGGCAATGTGGGACAAGTTCCTCGAAACTGGGACGGCATATCTATGCACATTCCAGTAGCATCGGCTTTGTCACCTCACGTAGTGACAGACACTGCAGCCTCCACAGACTTGGCTGCAGTTTTTGGCCCTCATTGGTTCGCAGGTCCATGCCACAAGAGATTCTCCTAATCCCTGGGTTAGCCAGTCATCCTCCCTATTTGAACTCTACCCTATCATGGCAGCAGCTCAGGTCTGGGGACACACCTGGACATGGCAAACCATAATCTTCTCCACAGACAACCTGGCCCCGGCTGAAATTATCAACAAAGGCGGGTCCAAGTCCTTAGCTATCATGTCCTTCCTACACAGGCTGGTGCAGACATCCCTTCAGTACAAATTCAATGGGCACTGTCCCTACAATGCGGCCTCTTAGTAGATAGGCTGTCCTGCCTTAACTTCTTGTTGTTCCTGCAGGAACCCAGAGCCGACCTAACCGCTTCTCCTAGCCCACTTTGGTCACAGCTGATGATGGGATGAAGGACCACCTTCGCAATGCAACCCAACTTATAAACCAGTCAGTTATTGTCTCTCTAAACACTGAAGGCCTATCACACCATCTTGAACACCTACTGCATGTTTCTAGCCTTGAGCCCTGGGTCGGGGACAGGAGACATCAAGCACATCCTGGCTTCCATGTCGTATTGTCAGAACCTGTGTCCTTGCTTGGGTCCCCTGCTGGTGGCAGTGTTTGGAAAACCAAATGGTGTAGTTCTGGGGGCCACCAGCGGGTGTCTCCCAGGAGATTGAGCATACTGGTCATTAAGCTGCACCTGATGGGTCTGCTGGGTCTATATAAGCCCGCCTTGCTCCCTGTCCCAATGCTTCAGTATGTTCCCTGCAAGCCGTGTCCATGCCTGAACCTGACCTGCTCTCATCCCCGATCTGTAATCCAAACCCAGAGACCTGATTCCTGAACCTGCTTCCTGCTCCCTTGCTCTCCTTCTGCTCCCAGTACCTGGCTCCCTGTTCCCCTTATCTGATATCCCAGTTTGCTTATTGTATATGTGTGTGTTTTCTTCACTTATATTTAGTTAGTCAGATAGTTAGGTGTTTATTTTGGGTTTATGGTGTGTTTTCATCTTTTACTTGCTTATTTATGTTTGCTGGTGTTTGGTGTTGGAAGTGTGTTATTTTTCTAATAAATGTATACATATTTTCACTTTACATCGGGTCCTGATTCCTTTAAGTGCAACCAACTAATCTGACCATCCCTGCTGGATACCTGCATATGATATCCCTGACATGTATTGTCACATGCAGCTGACTTTATCTCACAACACCAGCAGGCTGTACTTGGACAGTATCCAACATTTTCTGTCCTTACAGGACCCTGAAAAGACTTCCTTATTCTCGGCCCATGCAGGCAAAGCCATCCTACACGGCATCCATAAACATCAGCCAATAGCCGGTAAAAAGCGCTTACCCTTCTCTAGTGCCACAAACTAGGACATGTTAGCCATCCTGTCACGGCCCCCCTTCGGGTCACTACCCAGCCTAGTCATCCAAGCAGCTGTCAACTTGACTTTCTACGGGTTCCTAGGGGCAGGCGAGTTCCCTATAGTGGCCCTGGGTGCCAGGCTCTGCGCAGGTGTCACCTGGCCTGCCACCAAGCTCATTTCATACTATACCTAGCAGTGTCCAAGTCCCAACAGTGCGGCCATGGAATCGACATCAAGTTCTTCCAGACCCACAATGACTGGTGCCCAGTAGCAGTCCTCAACCAGTTGTTGTCACTCCTGCCTAGCCAGCCTAGCTCCAGCTTGTTGTTGCCTTTTCCTAGTAGCCCCCTTAGTGCTAGCCAGTTCATTAGTCATGTTCTCATCTTCTTGGTTAACCTAGGCCTCGATCCCAGCCGGTTGTCTGGACACTCTTTTCTGATCAGAGCGGCTTTAGTCGCATCTCAGCACGGGTGCCAGACCATGTCATCAGGAGCTTGGGCAGATGGAAAGCCACTTGCTTTGCCCAGTACATTCCAAACCCTCAGGTGGAAATGTTGCAAGCCTTTACCAAGCTTGCTCAATAGTGATCACATGACCAATAAATAGCACTTCCCTATCCTGGTATTTTTTCCCCTTTCTTGGCATACCGACCAGCTGACCAGGGCACACTTCAGATCTGTGTTATGTTGTATGTTTTGTGGCATATCTGTCTCGGTTGAAGGGCTCCGACCATAAATAAGAAGGCCAGTATGTCAATCAGCCCACTCACTTGTGTCCCTTGTCAGTTCCGGTGCATGATACCTGCCCACCCATTCTCCTTTTCAGGGTGCATCCCTCTTCTACAATCATTCATTACTTATCTTGGGTATGCCCCCTTCTTTGGCATACTGACCAGCTGACCAGGGCACACCTCAGGTCTGTATTATGTTGTATGTTTTGTGGCGTCTTTCTGTGATTCCATATCTGTCTCAGTTAAAGGACTCTGAATATATATATATATATATATATATATATATATATATATATATATATATATGTGTGTGTGTGTTATCTTAAATATCAGTCTACAATATATATAAATACATCTATATAATATCTATATACCTATAATCAACATAAACAATCCTGATCAGTTATACCTATATTTCTCTTATAATTGAAAAATGCAAAACACTTCCAAATAAAAAAAAAAAAAAAAGAAAATGCTTCATAATATCACAGAAAAACACCTACAAAACATTTGCTACAATCAGCGATGATTCAGTAAAAAAAAAAAAAAAAATGTACAGTAAGCTACTAGTCTAAGATGACAGTAAGCCTCGTGATTAATGTTAATGTCTATTGTTAATCCTTTTGAGAAAACACATTCTCCTTTAGCTACTAAACCTCTGAATAATTTAAAATACAACACAAGCGTAAACATTTTCAAAAAAATATAAATGCAATAAAAATGATTAATACATTTTATATATGTCATCAAACACGTTTTTGCTTTCATTGTATTTCTTTATTCTTACACAGGACTTTAAAATTGTACTGTATCTTGTATGCAAAAAAGTTCTCATATACTGTAATTGTAGGCATCTATTTTTGACAAAAAAAAAACAGTAAAGTTTGTAGCTAGGATGTAGATAATATGAAAGCAACGCAGGGTTCCCTTTCTCACTATACCCCACAATCCTTCAGGACTCATTTACATTTTTGTGGTGCATTAGTGTAAAACACAATTTATGTCAAGCATGAAATGCGTTATGTTAAAGCGGTAGTAAACCACTGTTTTTGTTTTTATTGAAATCCTGTAAGGCAATGTCATAATGTGCTAGTATGCATCGCATATAAGCACATTATGAGAAACTTAACTTAAAACAAAGCCCTCCAGTGACACGCTGTCACCACTGAAGGTGCTTTTATCTTTACCCGGTCTTCCTTCCGGGTTCACGGACTCCGGCTGTGTGAGTGACTGGGGTCAGGGTGACGTCACGGCACAGAACTCTAAAGGAACGGCACAGTATGCATTCCTCCAGAGAGCAGGCGCTGGTGACAGTCACCGGCTGCATCTAAAGTAAATATCTCCTAAATGGGGCACGTTTAGATATTTACTGTGCCTATAGGTAAGCCTTATTATAGGTAAAAGTCATGCATGAGAGTTTACTCCCAATTTAACCACTTCAGCCCTGGAAGGATTTTCCCCTTTAGGACCAGAGCCTTTTTTGCGATTCAGCACTGCATTGCTTTAACTAACAGTTGCACGGGCACGCGACATTGTACCCAAATGAAATTGACGTCCTTTTTCTTCCCACGAATAGAACTTTCTTTTGGTGGTATTTCATCACCTCTGTGGTTTTTATTTTTGCGCTATAAACAAAGACCGACAATTTTGCAAAGAAAACAATATTTTTTACTTTTTGCTATGATACATATCCAAAAAAAATGATTCTTCAGTTTTTACCAATATATATCCTTCCTCAAATTTTTGGTAATCGGCGTATATTGATTGGTTTGCACAAAGGTTGCCTTGTTTATGAACAATGAGAATTAATTTATGGGGTTTTTATTTTTTTACTAGTAATGGCGGTGATCTGCGATTTTTAGCGGGACTGCGACATTGCGACGGACATGTTGGACAATGATTACTGTGTAAATGTCACTGGCAGGGAAGGGGTTAACAGTAGGGGGCGCTCTAGGGATTAACTGTGTTCCCTGGGATGTGTTACTAACTGTATGGGGCCTGGGCTGAGTGGGGGAGGAGAGTGATTGTGGCTCCCATATACAGAGAGCCTACAATCACATTCCTTCCCCCCTGTCAGAACGGAGATCCGCTGTTTACATACACGGACCTCTGTTCTGTCACTGCGGGGGAGCAATCTCGGGTAGCCGGTGGACATCGAGTCCGCCCTACACAGACAAGTATATGCGCACAGCCTTATGCACTCAAGGTCACTAAAAACAAAGAGTATGTTTACACCCTATGTATCATAAAAGTGGTTCACTTTCAAATATTGCAGTACATTGGTGATTGAATTATAAACATCACATTATAAGCAACATGAGGCTGGAAGAAAATACTGGGTCCCATCAAAATAAGACATCATATAGAATCAAAGTCCCATAGTCCATAAGTACTATGGGGCAGCCACCAGGGGGAGCCGAACCGAGCTCCAGACACTAGGATAAAGACAAGAAGAGAGGCGCCTCTAAGTGCAATATGACACAATTTATTAGAGCAAAGGGATTAAAAACACTCACAGGAACATAATGGAGAAAGGCGTGAGAAGGGGTCAATCCAGTAGTCAGACATCCGAATCCATCCCAAATTCCAACAGCGCTGTGAAGCTGTGTGGCGCTTGCTGTCACTGAGGTGAGCCACTCTGAATGGTGGAAAGGCCGGCCGGAAGCTCAGACGAGGCTTGGCACGCAGCAATGACCAGGCGCAGGAGGATGACATCAGTGCACAGCTTTACAGGGTTGTCGGAATTTGGGATGGATTCGGACGTCTGACTACTGGATTGACCCCTTCCCATGCCTTTCTCTATTATGTTCCTGTGAGTGTTTTTAATCCCTTTGCTCCAATAAATTGTGTCATATTACACTTAGAGGCGCCTCTCTTCTTGGCTTTATCCATCGAGTCCGCCCTATCTGCTCTCTCCCCGTAACACAGTGAGCGCGCAAGCTCTCCTCCAGCGGTGTGCACGCTCACAATCCGCAATCTCGCAGCCGCCATCAGCCACGGTGGGCGGTCGGCAAATGGTTAAGGGAACCTGTTGAAGTGAATGGGCTGTCAACATACCCTGACATGCTAAAAATTGGTTGTGGTCCCTTTTTTGTGATGCAATTCACCTCATAAAACTACCATGTTATATGGCACACTGTAATGTAGGTGCAGTACCTTAGTACATTGGGGTATCCTTCAAAATAAATGGCACTGTAACACATGTAACTTGTATTTCCACACCTTGTGGATCCACACCCATTACCGCAATGCATTAGTGTAAATGGGCTTTGAGTCTCCTGCCCTCATTTAACTTTTGTCAGATATTAATTATGTTGGGCATATTAAGATGAAAGTCTGTTGTGGATTTATTAACAATAATCATAGATATCAGTCAGATTGTACTTGTTTTGTTTAACATTTTCTTAATAAGATACCTCAAAGTACTAAAAAAAAGTTTCTAAACTGGTTTAAATCTAACCTCTCAAATCTCATATAAACTTTACGAGGGTTTATTTACTAAAGCTGTAGAGTGCAAAGTCAGGCCCATTTCTGCATAAAATCCAATCAACTTCTAACCTCTGCTTGTTCAATTAAAGTGGTAGTAAACCCTCCTATCATTTTCAGCCAAGGAAGCTGCCATCTTGGCCTCTGTTTAATCTACAACTGCTATGATGCTGCACATGTGATCAGCTATGACACCAGCCATTGGAGGGTTTGACGGTTTGGTTTAGAGCACAACCAATGGGAGCGTTACTGGTTTTTAAACTGTTAAATGGCAATAAAACCTGGAAACGAATTGGTTTCTATGCAGAAATATGCCTGATTTTGCACTCTCCAGCTTTAGTGAATAAACCCCACTATGTCAAAGGTAAGTCGTTTTCAATCATTTTAAATATGCAGCTTTCTTTAAAAGAATACTGGATGAACCTGCCATAAAGGTCCTTGTTTGGGCACTTCCTGTTATAGGGTGACATCTACCTCTCAGTTGTTATTCTGCATTGGGGCTACCACTGACTGTGCCAACAAACTTTGCATAGACCTGTGTGATTCACTTTTGTCACTCATCAAGAATCTGTCCAGAGCAATGGTGTGCAGATGGAGCAAGTATGGGTAGACAGGAAGTAATTGAAAAGGGCTAAAGAGGATCAACAGCACTGAGATGCAATAACATTAATACAAAAAAGGTGAAATCCTATACAGAAATTTCTGTCTCTAGCAACTGCTATTTTAAAACACATGTAGAATAGCATATACCTTTTTAAATACTGTGCCCCCAATTAGATTTTGTCAGATGCGGAAATAGGCTTAGAGCAAATGAAGACAAAACATTCATATGCTCATCAGAGGTCACAGCGGCAATGGAGGTGAAACATATTTACTGCTTCAGTGAACCAAGTCAAATTTACTGAAGCTGACAGAGCGAATGGGAGCTGAAAAATTTATGTTCAAACAAACTTTGCCTTTTTCTGAAACAGCTCATTTCGTTTTGCATTGGCTATAAACTTCAGTAGGTGAGAATGAAAAAAAATGCTAGCCTTAGATGTTCGGAGCTAATTGAAGGTGTTGGACTGTGTTTAAGATGTTCAAACTCAACGGGTTGTTACACAGAACTAAGTGTATTTCACATTTTAAAAATCAGGTTAAAAAGAGGATCTCCGTGGTAATGCTGTAACTTTTTTTGTGAAATAAACTTTTTAAATTGTTCCCTCCTGGGATAAGATGTTTGTATATGTAGCAAATTTACAGGTTGGATAAAGTAAACATTTTTGCCTAGTTTGTCAGAGTACAGATTAAAGTGATATTAAAATGTACATTTTTTTTTTGCTTTTAAAATAAAAAGGGTTTACTTTATGTGCAATGGTATTGGACAGAGGGGTCCCTTATCTCCTCTTCTGGATTCAGCTGCTGCTGCTGTCCACACCTTCTCCTTATGAATGTCCTCTCAGCAAGCTGTTTGTGGGCACGCTCCTGAGCCAAGCTGTGTGCATCCCTAGTCACATACAGTGTAGCTTGGCCTTCCTCGGAGGATTTGACAGGAAGCCTATAGCTCCTGCTGCTCTGTGTGTCCTGTGAAAGCAGGAAGAGAGAGCAGTGGTGCTACAGATTGGAGCCAGGTAAGTGATTGGTGGGTGGGTGGGGGGGGGGGGCAAAACAAGTAGTAGGCCATTTTTTTTTGTACCTTAATGCAGGGAATGGACGTGGACACATTGAATTATTGTTTGCAAAATCTATTTTTAGATTTCTAAATTTCACTTCTTAGTCCAATCCTTGACATGTGATCTTGTTTTTTTATATGTGACTATTAAGTGAATGTGGTATAAAAAGAGTTTTCAAAGAATACCCAACCACATGCAAGGAAAATAAAGTGAAAGGAGAAATTAGGGCACTGCTGAAAGAATTTTTCTCCAGTGCTAGCAGCAACGGTAGGGTGGATGGTGAAAATGTCACTCATAGCAGCACTTCAATGAGGAGAAGCAACTCTGGAGAAATCAGGAAGAGAACAAAAAGGTGCTTCTAAGTGCAGAATTTCACAATTTTATTAGGAATAAAAGTAGTTAAAAACACTTACAAGATTCCTGTTAAAACGAACATGTCAGCATAGTGTTCCTTTGCACAATCCAAACCTCTAGGGGGAGAAAAGGCCGGCCAGCAGCTGTAACCACAGAGGGGAAGCGAGGAGGCAAGATGGCCGCCCGGCCTCCAAAACCAAGCTGGAACACACGGGAGCAGAAGTAATGTTAGGCAGTGGACGGTAACGCATTTTGGAGCATGCGTGGATTGCTCCTTCATCAGACCTACGGCCCATATTACTGAGCTGACTTATAAACAGTGAGAGGGAGGAGAAAGGGGAGAACTCAGGGTTTGGTGGGTTGGACTGGACAACAGGGGAGCCATGTAATTAAGATTGCAAGGTATATGCAGACCAATACAGCTACAGTTAAGAATACAGTAAAAATAGAACAAAAGTACATGGTTAATTGTATTATATGCTATACAAGACATTCAGAAAATAAAAAACTGAGATTAAAATGGAAAATTCCAAAACGATTAGTTATATGAGGCAAAATATATCTAGGGCTGTCTGCTGTGAATCAAACTGAAAAGGGGACTTTAGATGGATAAACAGTGACGGATCTGTCAATTGTACATTTAAAGGGCCAGAGTGTTTTTAATAACCAGATATAGACAGAAACAATATGATGAAGTCAGTGATATGATAGTCTACTGAGCTTCTATTATACCTTTAGGACTGCATATGCCTTGCAATTTTAATTACAGGCAGTCAGCTCAGTAATATGGGGTATAGGTCTGACAAAGGAGCGATCAATGTATGATCCGAAATGCATTACCACCCACCACCTGACGTCACGTCCGGTCCCATGCATTCCAGCTTGGTTCCGGAGGCCAGGTGGCCATTTTCCCCCCTCACTTCCCCTTGGTGGTTACAGCTGCTCTCCCCCTAGAGCAGTGGTTCTCAAATCTGGTCCTCAGGACCCACCAACAGGCCAGATTTTAAGTATTACCTTGGGGAGATGCAGACTAGAATACTGCAATCACTGAGCAGCAAATTATATCACCTATTATGTATTTCAGTTATCTTGCAAACCTGGCCTGTTAGTGGGTCCCGAGGACAGGAGTTCAGAAGCACTGCCCTAGAGGCATAGGATTGTGCAAAGGAACAATATGCTGACATGCTTGTTTTAATAGGGATCTTGTAAGTGTTTTTAACTGCTTTATTCCTAATAAAATTGTGAAATGCTGCACTTAGAAGTGCCTTTTGTTCTCTTCCTGATTTCTCCAAGGAAAACAACGTAAAAAATGCATTTTTCTTTGCACATGAAATAAAGGTCAGCAGAACCTCAACATATTCACTAAGCTTAGGAAAAGTTCCCTTGCAATGGGAACAACAGGGTTGTTTTCTTTTATTATCCAATCAGGTGATAGCATGAAATCCTTAGTTTTTTTGTTTTTTTTAATTTCTCCCACAAAGGATTGGTTATATAAATGTGAAGAAGGGCTAACTTTTATTACAAACATTAAAGTGGTTCTAAAAATGGAATGTTTTTTACCTTCATGCATTCAATGGGGGCACTAAGCAGGAGGGAGGGACCAGGAACACCGACGGGGGGCCAAAGAAGAGGAGGATCGAGACTGCTCTGTGCACACCAATTGCACAGAACAGGTAAGTATTGCATGTTTGTTTATATGGCATATTTACAAAAAAAGGGGAAGAGCTGAACCTTTACAAACCCTTTAACATTGTTATGTGATCATCCTTCACTGCTTTTGTAAATCAAACCTATCACACTATTTATAAAGCACATTTATTTTACATTTGCCTGAGCATTTGCCTAGTGAACATAAACATTCACTTATATGTGTACATAGGTAACATTGGCATTATGCAAGCCACAGTATATAATGTAATGATTAGAGTTGAGGGAACACCTCAACTCATTCGGGTTCTGCGGGTCCGAACGAACTTTGGGAAAAAGTTTGGGTTCGGCACCGAAAGTTGCCCGAACGTTATCCCGGACCCCGAACCCCATTGAAGTCAATGGGGACCCAAACTTTTAGGCACAAAAATGGCTGTAACAAAGTCCTGTCAAGCGCTAGAGGGCTGCAAAAGGAAGTAAAATGGGGGTAAGAGTAGGGCAAGTGCTCTACAAAAAAAATGGGGATAGGGAAAATTAATTAAAATCAAATAAAAAAAATGGGAAGGGGGGGTGGATGTGGAGTAGGAGCCTAGAGGTTGACTAGGCCGTGACCGTGGCAGTGTAGGTGGAAGTGGCGGTGGTCAAAGAGGAGGAGGAGGTAGCCAACACTGTTTTTTTTGTTTGTTTATAATTGGGGTAGCCCCCAAAATATTGAGGCCTATTCAAAAAAACAAGTATACGAATGGCTGTGTGAGTCCGGTCTAAATATTTATTCTGCACAAGGTACAGACCAGTCTTGTGGGATCCATGCCTGGTTCATTTTAATAAAGGTTAGCTTGTCCATGTTGGCTGTGGACAGGCGGCTGCACTTGTCTGTGATAAGGCCCCTGCCGTGCTAAACACACGTTCAGACAATACACTGGCTGCAGGGCAGGCCAGCACCTCCAAGGCATAAAGGGCAAGCTCAGGCCATGTGGCCAATTTGGAGACCCAGAAGTTGAATGGGGCAGACCCATCAGTCAGTACGTGTAGGCGTGTGCACACATACTCTTGCACCATGTTGCTGAAATGCTGCCTCCTGCTAAGACGTTGTCTATCGGCTGGTGGTGCTGTTTGTTGTGGCGGGCTGCTGACAAAGCTTTGCCACATTTCGGCTATGCTAACCCTGCCTTCTGAGGTGCTGGCGGTGGCACAGCTGCAATGGTGGCCTCTTCCTCCTCCTCTGCCTTTGCCTTGTGCTTCCACTGAGCCCCCGGTGTCATTTGGGAATGCCCTCGGCAGAGCCTCTACCAGTGTGCGCTTGTAGTCGCGCATCTTCCTCTCACACTCCAGTGAGGGAATGAAGGACGGCACGTTGTCCTTGTAATGGGGATCAAGCAGGGTGGCCACCCAGTAATCAGAAGAAGTTACAATGTGGGCAACTCGGCTGTCGTTGCGCAGGTACTGCAGCATGTAGTCGGCCATGTGTGCCCGGCTGCCCACAGGCAAAGACAAGCTGTCCTCTGTGGGAGGTATATCATCTGTGTCCTCTGTATTCCCCCATCCACGCTCCAGTGATGCCCACGAGCTGCATTGGGTGCCACCCTGCTGCGATTCCTCCTCCTCCTCCTCATCTTCCTCAGCCTCCCTGGCTTGAATATTTTTGACCTGGCCTATGCTGGTGCAGGAACCCACCCTTCGAGCCACTTGCGAATGACTGGCCTGATAACCGTGGATATGACCCCTCTTCCTCCTCCTCATCCTCCTGTGCCACATCTTCTTCCATCATGGCCCGAAGTGTTTTTTCAAGGAGACATAGAAGTGGGATAGTAACGCTGAGAACAGCGTCATCGGCACTGGCCATGTTGCTGGAGTACTCAAAACACCACAATACGCTACACAGGTCTCGCATGGAGGCCCACTCGTTGGTGTTGAAGTGTTGCTGTTCCACAGAGCGACTGACCCGTGCACGCTGCAGCTGAAACTCCACTATTGCCTGCTGCTGCTCGCACAGTCTCTCCAGCATGTGCAAGGTGGAGTTCCACCTTGTGGGCATGTCGCATATGAGGCGGTGAGCGGGAAGGCCGAAGTTCCGCTGCAGCGCAGACAGGCGAACAGCAGCAGGATGAGAACCCCCGAAAGTTCGCACAGACGGCCCGCACTTTATGCAGCAGCTCTGACATATCCGGGTAGTTTTTTAGAAAACTCTGTACCACCAAATTCAGCACATGCGCCAGGCAAGAGATGTGCGTCAAACCGGCTAGGCCCAGAGCCGCTATGAGATTTCGCCAATTGTCACACACCACCAGGCCAGGCTGGAGGCTCAGTGGCAACAACCACTCATCGGTCTGTTCATCAATGCCCTTCCACAGCTCCTGCGCAGTGTGGGGTTTATCCCCCAAACATATCAGTTTTAATAAAGCCTGCTGTCGTTTACCCCTTGATGTGCTAAAGTTGGTGGTGAAGGTGTTACGCTGAGCAGATGAGTGGGTGGTCGAGGAGGAGGAAGCGCAGTAGGAGGAGGAGGAGGCAACAGGAGGCAAAGAGAAATGCCTTGCAATCCCCGGCGGTGGAAGGACATGTGCCAAATGGCTAGCCGGCTCAGGCCCACCCGTCACTACATTTGCCCAGTGTGCAGTTAGCGAGATATAGCGCCCCTGCCTGTGCTTACTGGTCCATGTATCAGTGGTTATGTGGACCTTGTCACAGATGGCGTTGCGCAGTGCACACTTGATCTTGTCCCCGACTTGTTTGTGAAGGGAAGGGATGGCTCGCCTGGAAAAGTAGTGGCGGCTGGGAACCACGTACTGTGGGACAGCCACCGCCATCAGGATTTTGAAACTGTCCGTGTCCACCAGACGGAATGACAGCATTTCAAAGGCCAGGAATTTTGAAATGCTGGCATTTAGGGCCAGGAATCGCGGGTTGGTAGGGGGTTACTTCCTCTTTCTCTCCAGTGTTTGGGAGATGGACAGCTGTAAGCTTCCATGGGACCATTTGGAAATGCTTGGGGATGGTGGCGGACATGGTGGCTTTGCTGTCATATCGTCTGTTTGCTGGGTGGCAGGTGACACTGTCACTGTAGAGGTGGAGGAAGAGGCTGAGGCAGCAGCAGAAGAGGAAGCAGGAGGAGGCCGAGACCTTTCATGGATTTTGAAGTAATTATTCCAATGCAGCTTGTGCCTTGAATTTAGATGACTGGTCATGGGGGTTGTGCTCAGGGTGAGAACATTTATGCCCCGGCTCAGGCTATCATTGCACGGCTTGCAAACCACTTGTGTCTTGTCGTCAGCACATTGTCTGAAGAACTGCCATGCGGGGGAACGCCTTTGAGCTGCCTTTGGTGTGCTAGGTCCCTGGGTGCGGTGGGTAGTAGCAGGCCTACTGTCTAGGGGACGCTCGCTCCGCTTTTGCAACCTGCTTCCTCTTTTTCTGTGCTGGTGCCTCTGTGCGACCACCACCTCTTCCTCCAAACTGCACACGTCACTCGCATGACCCTCATTCCATGTGGGGTCTAGGACCTTATCATCCTCCACATCATCTTCCACCCACCCTTCACCACTGCCCTCCTTGTCAGTCTACACACTGAAGCAAGCTGCAGCAGTTGGCACCTGTGTTTCGTCATCATCAGAGATGTGCTGAGCTGGTGTTTCCATGTCCTCATCCTGCAACAGAAGTGGTTGAGCATCGGTGCACTCAATGTCTTCCACTTCTGGGGCAGCGCTATATGGATGGCCCACGGAAAGAACACCAGGAGAGTCATCAAAAAACATAAGAGTCTCTTGCAGGACTTGGGGCTCAGACTGATTGGCTAATTTACAAGGGGCTAAGGTGAAAGACAGATGGCCATGGGGTTCAGGTGCCAACTCTGAGCTTTCACCAAGGGACCGGGAGGGAGACAATGTGAAGGAATTGGAGGCATTGTCAGCCACCCAATCTACTATCGCCTGTACTTGCTCTGGCCTCACCAATCGTTGAGGGGCATTCTGGCCTACCATATACCGGTGAAGGTTCTGTTGGCTACCTGAGGAAGGTGTTTCCCTTGTGCATGTAGCTGGCACATCTCGACCACGTCATCTCCCTCCAACAGGGGTTTAACCAACACCAGCAGCACCAGCATCACCAGCAGCACCATGACCACGTCCCTTATTTGCTCTCCTCATTGTGCCCGCAAATGTAGTATGTAGCCCTATGTAAGTATTTATTGATACCAATTAATACCTTCTTTTTTTTTTTGAAAACACCAACGTAGCCGGACTTTTTGTTTTGATGCAAGAAATGCACCGCTCACGCCAACAGCTGGAAGCTCTCCCTTTAGAACTAGGAGATGATTTTTGAACAATAATGTGTCACTAACAGCAACAGCTAGAACCTCTCCCTTTAGAACTAGGAGATGATTTTTGAACAATAATGTGTCACTTACAGCAACAGCTGGAAGCTCTCCCTTTAGAACTAGGAGATGATTTTTGAACAATAAATAATGTGTCACTTACAGCAACAGCTGGAAGCTCTCCCTTTAGAAACCTGGCCCTATAGGAGTAGGCAACGATTTTTGAACAATAATCTGTCCCTCTAAGCAACAGCTGGAAGCTCTCCCTTTAGAACTAGGAGATGATTTTTGAACAATAATCTGTCCCTCTAAGCAACAGCTGGAACCTGACCCTATAGGAGTAGGCAATGATTTTTGAACAATTATCTGTCCCTCTAAGCAGAAGCCTCTACCTAGTGCAGTCAGATCGTTGTGTAATGCAGGGTTTGATCTGCAATCTGTCACTCAAAGTAGCAGTATGTGAAATCTCAAATTACTCCCACAATCTGATCGTTGTGTACAATCCCACAATCTGATTGTTGTGTACGATCGTAACGATTGTTGTGTTAGGCAGGGTTTGATCTGCAATCTGTCACTCAAAGCAGCAGTATGTGAAATCTCAATTCTCAAATTTCTGCAATCTGTCCCTCAGAGCAACAGTAGTAGCTGTCTAACGTCTTTAAACTCTTAACTCTAAAGTGTATGACGACGAAACTCACTGTCTAACGTCTAGTTTGGGACGGATTGTGTTGTTAGCAATGCTAGCATGTGTTGTTAGTCTAACACCCTAACATGTGTTGCTAGTCTAACACCCTCATTAAACTCTAAAGTGTATGACGATGAAACTCACTGTCTAACGTCTAGTTTGGGACGTAATGTGTTGCTAGACTGACGTGATCCATCTCCGAAGACGAATCTCCCTGTCTATTAACAAGTTTTTAGTAACGGATGAGGATATCCCAGTCCAAGGTCGACAACGAATCTCCCTGTCTAATAACAAGTTTTTAGTAGAGGATC
>BLSH010381528.1:722420-737227 GCA_018402905.1 Glandirana rugosa | reverse complement strand
TGTACAAACGTAACAATCGTTGTGTTAGGCAGGGTACGATCTGCAATTTGTCACTCAAAGCAGCAGTATGTGAAATCTCAAATTACTCCACCAATCTGTTCTTTGTGTACGATCGTAACGATCGTTGCTTTAGACAGAGTTTATTCTGCAATCTCCAACTCTAAGCAGCAGTATTTGAAATCTCAAATTCCTCCAACAATCTGATCGTTGAGCACGATCGTGGCGATCGTTGTTTTATGCAGAGTTTGATCTGCAACTCAAAGCAGCGGTATGTGAAATCTCTAATTTCTGCTATCTGTCCTCAGAGCAACAGCACAGCAGTAGTAAAGTAATCTATCTCAGGATGCAGGATCAGATCTTAAAATGTCTCTAATCTCTCCCTGACGCTGTCAGCTCCCTCTCCCTACAGCTAACCCAAGAGCATGTGACAGTAGCACTACGTGACTCCAGCTTATAAAGAGGCTGGGTCACATGATGCACTGGCCAATCACAGCCATGCCATTAGCAGGCATGGCTGTGATGGCTTCTAAGGGCAAACTAGTGAAACGCTTGTTGATTGGCTGCCCTGCAGCTATTCAACATGCGTGATCAACTACCAAAACCCAGAACCCGAACCCAAACGTTTTTTGAAACGTCCGTGTTCGGGTCCGGGTCCCGGACACCCCAAAGTTCGGCACGGACCCGAACGTTACAGTCCGGGTTCGCTCAACACTAGTCATGATGAACATTTGTAAACTATATTTAAGCAATATTTTTGCAAGGCTAAAATGGGGAATTGTTTAGTTGAAAAATAAGCATGCAATGATTGCATATGAAGACCTATTATTAACTGTCTAATTTTTTTTTTTATAAGATTTTGTGTGTTTCACTACGCTTAGGATTCCAAAATTCACCTATAGTGTTATATATTTCAGTGCTGCTATATGGTGTGGTATCTCAGCCTTTCTACTCATCTCCTCCTTACCCTCAAACAACTACCGGGTCTTAAAGTCTGCCAGATTTCATTGCATTATCTCATGTAATGCAAAGTGTTTTATCAATCTGGTCTGTTAACCCCAAACACACCAAGCAGAAATTATCCACTTGTGTTCATAAACTGTAAGTAACCGTTGGGTCTTAAAGGCACCTAGATTTCAGCGCATTATCTAACTCAATGCAAAGTGATTTATCCGTTTGGACTATTAACCCTACACACACCAAACAGAAAATTATCCACTAGCGCTGTTAAACCTTTCACTCTCAAAAAGTACTTTATCAATGTATTATTATTACGATGGTCCTAGAAGTTATTGCTGTTTATCTAATAAGATCAGTGGCGTTGGGAAGGGGGGGGGCAGAGTGGGGCTGGAGCCCTGAATGGGCCCTCGAAAAGCCCCGGGTCTTGGACATGCAGAACTGTATTATTAGCCCAGAGCGCCCGAGCGGCGTAATCCGCAAAGAAAGGCTCAGTCTGAAGTTCATTCTGAAGTCTGCCTGTGCCTGTGATGATGAGTGACTCACTCAGCGAGCCAAGCGCAGCCAGTGGCCATCAATCTGAGTCGACTCTGAGTGTGGCCGAGTGACATAAGTCCCACCTCCTGGACCTGGCAATGCCTATGATGGACGTTACACTGGTCCATTATAAGCAACGCTGGGTCTAGGAGGCGGGAATGACACTGTGGCCGCGCTGGGCACTGGGAGATCCCTGTGCTCGCTCTGTGTAAATGGGCAGGCGGCTCTGCTATCTGGGCTCTGGCTGCCTGGTGCAGGAGTGTCACTGTCAAGGGATCAGATTCAAAGGTCATCTGAAGTCTGATGTTGAAGAGTCAGGTAGGTCAGCGTATGTGTTAGGTAGGTCAGTATATGTGTCAGGTAGGTCAGTGTATGTGTCAGGTAGGTCAGTGTATGTTTTAGGTAGGTCAGTATATGTGTTAGGTAGGTCAGTGTTTGTGTCAGCTAGGCCAGTGTATGTGTCAGGTAAGTCAGTGTATGTGTCAGGTAGGTAGGTCAGTGTATGTGTCAGGTAGGTAGGTCAGTGTATATATAAGGTAGTTAGGTCAGTGTATGTGTCAGGTAGGTAGGTCAGTGTGTCTTAGGTAGGTCAGTATATGTGTCAGGCAGGTAGGTCAGTGTATATATAAGGTAGGTAGGTCAGTGTATGCGTCTGGAAGTTAGGTCAGTGTATGTGTCAGGTAGGTAGGTCAGTGTAGGGGTCAGTGTAATGGTTAGTGTAGGTGTCAGGTGGGTCAGTGTAATGGTTAGTGTAGGGGTCTGGGGGGTTAGTGTAGGGATCAGTGTAGGAATCAGGTAGGTCAGTTTAGTTGTCAGTATTGATGGACCCCCATCCACCCCCAAGCTGAAGCCCCTGGTCTTTTTCCCACCTAGCAACGCCCCAATAAGATCCAACCAATTATATATTCAAAGTTTTGACACATATTATATACCCATAGTTTACGTACTAGCTATAAAGTGCAATATTAAGACTGGGGGGTTTGCAAGGTCTGGAGGGATGTTACAATTACTTCTATTGCCAAATCATAACCTATCCTGTTCAATATACAGTTTCTCAAAAAAGTGAGTACACCTCATTTTTGTAAATATTTTATTATATCTTTTCATGTGACAACACTGAAGAAATGACACTTTGCTACAATGTAAAGTAGTGAGCATACAGCTTGTATAACAGTGTAAATTTGCTATCGTTTCAAAACAACTCAACACACAGCTATTAATGTCTAAACCCCTGGCAACAAAAGTGAGTACACCCCTAAGAAATGTAAAATAATGCACTTTGGTGCCAAAAATATGAATGCAAACTATTCACTAGGGGGAGAGCCTCTGTGGGAATCTAGGATGGAATAGGACCTAGGGGTCTTAGAAGATGACAGGCTCAGCAATGGCAGGCAATGCCAAGCTGCTGCAAGCAAAGTCAACAGGATATTGCATGCATTAAAAAGGGAATTAATTCCAGAGATAAAATGGTAATTCTCCCACTATACAAAACTCTTGTCCGGCCGCACCAGGAGTATGCCGTCCAATTCTGGTCACCAGTCCTCAGGAGGGATGTGCTGGAACTGGAGGAGGGGTCCAGAGAAGGGCAACCAAGTTAATTAAGGGACTAGAGGACCTTAGTTATGAGGAAAGATTACAAGCACTGAACTTATTCTCTCTGGAGAAGACACGCTTGAGAGGGGATATGATTTCAATGTACAAATACAGTAATGAAGACCCCCACAATAGGGATAAAACTTTTCTGTGCAAGGGAATATAAAAAGACACGCAACCATTCACTAAAATTAGACGAAAGGTGGTTTAACCTTAGACTGCGTAGAGGGTTCTTTGCGGTAAGAGCAGGATGTGGAATTCTCTTGCACAAGCCGTGGTTTCAGCAGGGAGCATAGATAATTTGAAAAAAAACATTGCATTGTAGCAAAGTGTTATTTCTTCAGTGTTGTCACATGAAAATATATAATATTTACAAAAATGTGAGGGGTGTACTCACTTTTGTGAGCTACTGTATATTATATACAATAAACAGTTCAATAATATTATAAAATTAAATTTTATTCTGAATTATCTGACTTACAACCTAAAAAAAATCTTAGTAATCACTGATAAAGCAATTAATGTCCAGTTTGATGTTTAACCCTTCTTGCACTAAAGTTCATAAGGGAGTAAATCCATTTTGTTTCACGCTTTATGCAAAGTAGGAGACACCCTCCCTACACCCCAAAATTGGAGGGAGGACATGTCTCTAGCAAGGTAGCATTTATAGTGGTCTGATATGCAATGATACGTGTAACATTTTAAGGATATTTTATTCTATTACAGAATGTATTCCCCCTACCCTATCCAGTCATTACCAGCCCAGGATATCAATATTGCAAATGTGTAAGCCCATATCAAAGGAGACAGAAATTCTACAGCCACCTGTAATGTAACAACACTCATGTCCTGCAGTATTGGGTGGTGATTTGAGGATTGTCCCCAAAAAGAAGTATCCCTACCAAAGTGGTCAAACTCTTCAGCAATATAAGAATGTTTTTATTCATGCATTAATTTATCGTTTTAAGCTCATGTATTAGGCTTGATTCACACCTACGCATTTTTAGTTCTTTTTGCAATTTGCAGATTTGCACTACAGTACATTTAACATGGTTTCCTATGGAACAAGTTCTGTAGTTCAAATCTGCAAAATGCAAAAAGCACTAAAAATGCATAGGTGTGAATTAGGCCTTACATTAGATGGTCAATAAGCTCATGAGAATTTTTCCCAATTACATAAGGTATGGTTAGAACAAAGATTTAATACATTACACATTATCAGTCTTCAGATGTCCGAATAACGGTGCAGGTGATCTCAGCTGAACCGTTATCCTTATCTCCTTCATGCTCGAGGAGGGAGCTGGAAAAGAAAAGAGTGTGCAGTGCACTGACAAAGAAAACACATCTGTGACAGCCAGCTACAAAAAGTTACCAAGGATTGATGCATTTTAGGACCCGTTCTCCACTTACCTGCTCCAGTGTTCGGCCAGGAACCACCTATAACAATACTCCGCTCTTTTGACCTGCTGACTGCAAAGCAGTAGGTCCACTTCCTCCGGTGAGTGGGGACACAAGAGGGGTCCTGGCACCTGGTCACTTTTTTGCACCTTTGCACAAAGCTTTACGAAGCACTGAAGAGCACTGTTGTCACTTTATCACTTGTATCACATAACAGCTGAATGTATATGTACTAAACATTATCTGTGGACATTTATGATCTCCCAAAATACACACCAGAGTAAAAAACATATGTCAAATATAAAATGAACTGGAACTCCAAAGTTCAAATATCAAAGATCATAAGGGTTGTAGTGAGCAACCCACAATTCTGCATGGATGAATTCTGCAATAAATTGTTAAATATCACGATAGCCACAGTGTTCAGGATATGAATGCAGTGCTCCACTCATATTGATAAAAATGTGCCTCCACCATAAAGAATGGTCGCATACCAGAGGAAAGCTAAGGGTACTCTTGTGACTTTATACGCAGTCAGGGTCTGAGACGTCTGCTGACAACGAAATGCTGCGTCGGGTAGGGCATGCTGACGTCACTGCTTAGTTTTCTGTGTGCCCGGAGAGACGGGACCTTTTACTGCAGCTGGCTGGCTTACAATTTTAATGCCTATTTACCACGCTTATATGTAAGTGCAATACTTTTTAGATTATTAAAGTACCAAGCAATATTACGCTATTGTGAGGTCTTTTTGTTTGTATGTACGCCTTTGGCGAGACCGCTGGAACATAGAAGATTGTGTGTGGCCTCAGGACGCAGGGCGGCTGTGGCAGTGACCCGGATACAGCATCCCCCCATTGAGACCCTGACTGGGTATAAAGTCGCAAGTGCACCCTTAGCTTGCCTCTGGTAAGTGACCAATCTTTCTGGTGGAGTCACTTTTTTATCAGTATGAGTGGAGCACTGGGTGCATTCATATCCTGAACACTGTGGCTATTATGATATTTGACAATTCATTGCAGCATTCATCCATGCAGGATTGTGGGTTGCTAACTGCAACCCTTATGAACTTTGATATTTGAACTTTGGAGTTCCGGTTCATTTTATATTTGACATATGTTTTTTACTCTTTGGTGTGTATTTTGGGAGATCAGTTTAGTTTTTAGCGTGGCCCATTTGGACTTCCTATGTATGATATGTGTATTGCATATTTTTGGCTGCTGCTTTTTTGGGAGCTAGGCACATTAGCGTTGTATGTAATCTTTATTTTATCAGTCCTCAGATGTGCTGGCTGAATTTGTTTTCTTTTTTTCAGACTAAGTAGATTTTCTGGAAGTATAGAAACATACATATTGGTTCTGCAAGAAATTCAGTGTTATCAGCTTTCCTTTATAATAAATAGTAATCACTGTGCCAAAGATGTCTATGTAAAATTATTGTGATGCCCCTGCTGCTAAACCAAAAAAATCTTGTGTCAATAGCATAGATGTGCACTCGAAAATGTGGACACTGAATTCATATTGGTGTAATATGAATACCTAGCATCCATATTTTGTTAAGATTTTATAAGCTTTCCTAGCTATCATCTGTGAACTGCAACAAACCTCCTCCCTATGCTATAGAGACGGGGAGAGGGTAGGGTGTTCTGTCCCTATCTGTCCTTGGGTGACAACTTTGCTTTTCCATAGATACAATACTGTGATTGAGTATTGTCACCCTGAGACAGGAAGTGTGTTACTAGCAGTGTCAATGGGTGAAAATACATTTTAAAAAGACTAAAAAGAAACCTACTCATCCAACACATTAAGTTGTTCAGGCTGCAGAATATCACATTTTTGTTTTGGCATTTAGATATACTTTATTATGTTTTATATGTGTTAATTATGTGTTATGTTATGTCTATCATAAGTCACTTAACATCTTTTTAGCATTTTAGGATGTTGTTGGTAATCCACTGTTTTTACCTACGCAAATAAAGATTTTTCTTAAGTATTGTCTAGTAAAGACATGAGCAAATATAGGCACACTGTGATCCTATGTGGTGCACAGTTAATGTACAGATATGTTCATATATTACATTAATAACAAGAATAATAATAAAAAAAAAATGTTGAACATTAAATATTTATGGAATGTCTTATACCTACAAACCCTATAATGAAAAAAACAGAACACTGACATTGCAAAGCTTAAATAATATATTACATTCCGAAGGTCACAGTTTATCATTTTAGCACAAGAATGCACATACTTAGCTCCTGTGTCAAGCGAAAACACTGTTATAGAAGACTAATTAAGACCTCTTCCCCGTTGCTAGAGGCAATCAGTGTTGTTCCCTCTCACCCTTACTCTTTGCCCTAGCCATAGAACCCTTAGTGCTCCTGATCCAGTCTGACCCCAACATTAATGTCATTGAACTGGGGAGTACCCATCACAAGCTCTGCCTTTTCGCAGACAATGTCCTGCTATTTATGACGCCCCCGCACATCTCTGCTCCTAATTTTCTCCATGTCCTAGCCCAATTCGGCAGTATCTCAGGCCTGCAGGTCAATCCCCTCAAGTCAATGGCGATCAATGTCTCCCTGCCACCCCCTTCCAACACCAGTTACGCAAAGTACTCCCATTTTCACGGTCTTCACACCAAATCCCATTTACAGAAACGTACTGCTAACCCGTCTGACTTATACTCAGCAAACTACACCCCCCCCAGTCCTCAGTTTGGGGACCTGTGCTTCCCATCAGAAGTTCCTCGCACACTCTTTCCACCATATATAAAATACTGCAAGCCAAATCTCATGGGACCTTGCCTACTTTTGCCAGACTTTAGTCCAAAGAATTGGGATGGGAGGTAGATACCTCCATGAGGATTGGCACACGGCATTCATGTTCACACATAAACCCTCTATCTCCTGTTATTTCTTTCTTCTTAATGTAAACATAGCTAGACATTTGGAATAAAGTCTTCAAGTTAATAGAGATGAGTTTATCAAGAGTTTTTCATCTTTAAGGCTAGAAACAGTTTAATAACCAAAAATGCCAATGGGTTTCTGAAAATTAGGAGTTTTACTGTTAGTATTATATTTATAAAAACAGTCCCAATCACAAACTGAAAACAAATAATTCAGATCATGATTACTGTTTTATGGACCTGGATTGAGTGCAGTTCAAAACTATACCTAAGAGATTTTAAGCTATTAATGATTTTTTTATTTATATTGGAATATTATTTCTCAGTGCCTTGAGCTTGAGCTTTCACTAATAGCCTTACATTACTTCCCTAGTATATCATGATTGTGTCATATTTAGCAGTTGCTAGCATGGTTTCTCATATCTATGATTAAGTGTCTGCAGTACTAATTGCAGTCAGGCTTTGATCTGCCAACATGACTATTCAGTATGATTGATGTACAAGCTATCTTAACCTCCCTGGCGGTATGATTATTTCAGATTTTTGGTGCTGAAAGCGGTACGATTATTTTGCATGAAAATTTGGCATTTTATATTGTAGGCCTGTAATTCTTAGCAATAACTCACTTAAATCTGTCCAAACAAGAGTCTAGTAGACATCCCGGATATGAAAAAGTTTGAAACATGAAATCATAAATTATAATATAATAAATAACTATAAATAATTATCAGAACTGATAACGTAATAGTAATAAAATGTATTCAATAATGTAATCAAACCAAAAACACAGAAATTTGCTCAGTTGCAGAATTGTCGCTATCGTCACTTTCCGTTTCTGATGATAAATTTCCCCAAAAATCAGTATCACTCAATTCTGCAAATGATTCTTATTTACTATCGCTTTTTTCTAGCTGATCAAAAACCACTTTTGACGTAAAGGGACACTTTTTGGTTGCCATGGACATTCTCAAGTTTCCAGGAAGAAAGAATGACATATATTATATAAAAGTGCATGCAGGGCTCTGGGCAAACCACTAGGGACAAAGGGGATGTAAAATTATTTCATACAGCAATGTAATCTGTAAGATCACAGTGTACTGTATGTGTACTGTGTGTTTCACTATTTGAATTTCCCGCCGGCCTCCATCCCTGTGCGACGCAACGCTGGCAGGGAACGGAGCCCGGCACACAGAGGCATCGGGCAGAGGGACAGACACGCTAACACTGTGGGAGGACATCGCTGGATCCAGGGGACAAGGTGAGTAACCCAGCCTGGATCCAGCAATGCAATCCCGAGTCTGGCTCGGAGTTACCGCTAATGGTACTGAAATTCCACCCCGAGCCACACTCGGGAATACCACCAGGGAGGTTAAAAGGCTATATACTTTATGAAGTGCATAGCATCCAGCAATAAATAGCAAAGCATGTCCTGGGGTTAAAATGTTCAGTAGCATTTTTATTTGTAAGAAACAGTCATTCAGATGACATACATTGCACTAAGCAGATACAGATGGTGTGCATATATGTACCTGCACTGTTTTGTGGCTACATAGATGTAGCTTCCTGCCAAAATTTAGGTTAAATTTAGTTTTTGGGCTTCACTGTACTCAGTGGAGAAATGATCTGGGATTTTTTTGTCTGGTCATGGTTTCCCTAAGGTCATTTCTTGGTTGCGCCTCTCTGATTTGGGAGGAAGCTTCCAGAAAATAGAATAGGAAAGTCAACCACTGATTAATAAATATTTATTAGATGCCAGCCAATTCCTGGGAAGAGGGTGTTCAGAAGGAGACTGAAAAGGTGATAAATGTGTGGATTGGCCTGCTCAGAGTGTTCTTTTCCTAGGGCTACTGCCCCTGAGACCCAGCCTGTGCACTGAATTTGCTGTTTGGACCTCAGCAGGTGCTGGGCTGAGGGCCTGGAGAAGATATGCTACAGGGACAGGACACCATCTTGGAGTCAGGTCACTCACTGAAAATGTTAATGTTGCATGGAAGATGGTTTAGAGCAGGCATCCTAGGACATTGTGAGTAAGACCTGGTGTTGAACTCTCATGTGTGCATGTGCTAGAGGGAATTAAGTGCCAGAGATTACTGGATAGATTGGGTCTGCTCTTACAAAAACCTAGAATTACCAGCCATTCCCCATTACCTCCAAACAAGGCTGTTTCAAGAGGACTTGGTAATAAGTTTGCCCTCCGGTTGATTTCTGCTATCATTTTGGAACCCTGGACCCTTAAATACCCTCCTGTTCAAGCTTCTGCAAATAAAATACACAAAAAGGCATCAACTAGATTGAGCCTGTGTTATCTGTGTGCTTGGACCTCTGTCTGTGACAGGCAGCCTCCGTACTAGCAAGGGAAACTTGGGCATGTTTTCTGTGGCCCCTCTGGGGGCAAGACCTGCATTGAGTATCTATTGGATTGCTATATTTGAATAATTGGCTAAATGCTATAAAGATACAATGCTGTGGCAAATGTCCATTGTCAAAATTACTAAACTGAAACAGAAGCTCATTCTTTGGAGTTGATTTACTAAAAGAGTAGCGCATGTTCACAATACAAAGTAAATTTCTACATTTCATAAATTTTCACTTAGCTTAGTGAATATGGTGAAAATTAACTTTGCAAAGAATATCTAATCGTGTGCAAAGAAAATCAAAATACAAGTATTTTTTGTGCACATCATTGGATAAATGAAATCATGTCATTTGGTAAGCTATAGCTAAATTCCCTTGCAAAATATTCCTTCTCCTCCAATAATCCCACCAGAGCTCTTGAAATTGGTTATGACTGGCTCCGATTGTTTGAGCACTTCATTTCTGGCTTGCTAGAGGACCAACCACAAGCAATAAAATTAATAAAATATGTGCAACACTAATCTCCCATAAACAATAGATAAAAATTCAATAAATAACAACTTTAATTATAACAAGGAACATGTTCAAATCCATTAAAAAAATCAAATAGAGAATCACAATAAATTTGTTGAGGTGATCAAAACAGAAAGCAATCTTCAAACTGTGGGCAGCTCCAAGTGAAATGCATACCACCTCTGTGTAAGGAGTGAATGCTTACCAAATAAATATGATCCCCAATATGAATGGTCATAAACAGTTTTAGAAGGTATGCCCTCTTGTAAGGCTCACAGACAAAATGCGGGACTCAACCAGAAATAATGCACAGTATAGAGGATATGTCATACCTCCCAACTTTCACACCTGAGAGCGATGGAAATTTGAAAAATCTGCAGCGCGCAAAGACAAAAATGGATGTGGCCAAACGTTACAGTGGGAGAGGCTTAAGGTGCATGGTTAAACAAAACCCAGGCTTTTGGTATGTGCTGGGGGCCACTTTGGGAGGTAGATAGCTTGTGCTAGAATGTGGGGTAGAGTGTGGGACAGATATATACTGGGGGTTGCTTTGGGAGGGGAGAGGACTTGTGCTGGAAGGCGGGCTGGGGTCAGATATGTGCTGGGGGGCTTTGGGAGGGGAGGAGATGTGTGCTAGAAGGTGTAGTGGCAGCAAGGTCAGATATGTGCTGGGGAGATTCTTTGGGAGGGGAGAGGACTGGTGCTAGAAGGTGGGGTAGAGGAGGTGATCAGATAAGTGCTGGGGGGGCCCTTTGGGAAGGGAGTGGAGTTCTCCTTCCTTAAGCAATCCCCCCAAACCATCCACTGCTCACCCCTGAATGTCTCTTCCAGCTTCAGCAGGATGGGCAGCAGAACCTAGCCTTGAACAGCCTTCAGAGCAACTTTGGGGGTGCCACTGAAATCTAGGGGGGCAGCCAACCCCAACATCCCCCTATATCTGGTCATGTTTGCCACCCTCCCTCTGGTGATCAATATGCTGGCACCGGCACTGCACACACTGCAATCCAGTCTCTGTATTGCAGCCAACATCCCCCCACGCCGGGTCTTACCTCAAATCCCGGGTCGGTACCAGGGAATCCGAGATGGTTGGGCGGTACGGATATGTCACCATCCAGACCTCAAACTGCAGGACTCCACTAATATCCAAAGAATAAATCATCATCAATAGATGGTATATGCAAGAAGAAATTGCAAGGGCGCTCGCCATAGTGTGTATCAATTAAAACCTGTTTATTAAAAAAAGTTAAAAACACTCACATATGTATGTAGGTAATAGCACTATAGAGATAAGAATCCAAAACTCCACCTGCGGCAGTAGGCTTGCATGGTAACATCAGCATTTCTAGCTCCACCCACGCAGAAGTTGCAGGGACAATTATAGCTCTCCTTTCGTTCTCTATTTCTTCTTGAACCAATGATATATTTTACATATATACTGTATGTATATGCTGGATATACAGCATGTATACTTATCTATCAATCCACTTGGACCCCCTGCCCATATCTATAATCTTCCGGTCCCATTTAAACTGCCTATGCCTGGAGAAGATGGACATTTTTGAGTGCTCTATTTCTGCTTTGTTGCATGTGAATCAATGCATGTGTTTCCTTTCTGTTTCTAGAAGGAGGACTGGCAGTGACAAAATGATCAAAAGAGCATTAGCAGTATAACTATAAAAAGCAAAAATTCCCCAGTTCATGCACTGAGCATTGGTCAGGGGGCTTGTGAGCTGTCATCCGGTGTTCTATCAAACTGTGCCCGTTGTCATTGTTTTAAGCTATACAAACCACGGAGGGTGACCATACTTCTCACATTGTGCCTCGCTGTTGAAGGGCGGGTTTTGTGTGTCTTGCAAACCACTCTTGGATACAGCCATAACTCGCCGTTCAACACATCAAACCCGTCCAGCAACATAAACAAAACCTGCCCTTGAGAACACGAAAAAGCCGCTCTGCAACAGCCAGGCAGAATGTGAGAAGTACTGTTTCCCTCCGCTGTTTTTATAGCTTAGAATAGTGCCCGTCGCATAGTGTCTCCCGTGTAACTATCTGCGCATGCACTGTGTTTACCTCACCACAGCTGATCAACATATCAGCTGAAAGTGCCGCGCATGCACAGACCCATCGAGGGCACTTTTCAACAACAGGCACTTCTCGATAGAACACTGGTTCCAGGGTGGTTGGATGTCCCTGGTAACATCTTGCAGCGACAATCCAGGAGAGGGGAACACACTGAACTACATGCCTGTTTACATGCTTTTAAATGTGAGTACAACTTTTGAGAACCTTTATTGTGTGTTTTAAAATAAACAGTATTAGGGGGCGTGGTTTGCAAGCACTGCAGATGGCAGCAGATCTATAGAGCTCCTGCTGAAAGTGGAGGATTAATCAGCTACAGGACCCGATCCACAAGCAAAAATCAGCCATAAAGTCAGATAACTCACCCTTCTCCACGGAAAAGATGTTCAGGAAAAGAAAAGAGGTCAGACAACCTCAAAAACTGAGTTCTTCTTCTCTGAGATAAGAGGCCGCAATCAAGATGGCGCCCGCTCGTCAGCCCAGGGAGAAGGAGAAGAGGGGAGCAGCAAAACAGCCTACTACACAGACCTCCCTGATGACAGCCCGGACCACCGATCGCCGGACACCTCACCCTCGCGAGGCTCTCCACGACCACCCAGCCCAGAAAGCGCTAGCCCGGCGAAGGTGCTTCGCAATCATAATATTGCCTACAAGTGGGGTCATCCCACAAAACTGTCAATTGAAAGGAATGGCAAATTTATCACCATCCAGTCTTTAGAAGCAGGGTTGGAACTGCTCAAGGAGTGGGGTATTATTCCCGAACCTCCAGTCCCAAGCAATACCTGGAGATCTCCAAACCCGAACCAGCCACTGTGGCACAAAACCAACCGCAACTTCAAACCCAAATTCTAATGGGTCACTTAAACATTATTCTCGATGTAACAACTCATCCTCCACTACATAGGTAGCACTGAACCTGTTGAACTGTTTCCCCCAGATTACTACAAGCAGCTGCAACATATTTTCACCAGCTGCGCAGTTATCATGTTGTATGTTCACCTCTTGTTCCTATCTTCTCTTCCTTCCCTTTACCCACTGCACTCAACTGGAGACCCACGAGAGTGACCCGCAGATCAGAAGTTATTCGTGTAATCTCTCACCATAGCGATGGACCCCATCAATGCCAAGGAAAGACCCTGTCACCCAACAGTGAGTAATTATTTCTTAAAGCGTCTCACTTTACACCATGGCTATCAAAGTCATCTCTATTAATGCCAAGGGCCTGAACCACCCGGCAAAGAGAGCATCCCTCTGGCAAACAGTGATCAAACTAGTTGGGGATGTAATTTGCATCCAGGAAACCCACTTCAAAAACACTGCCGCCTCTACATTCGCCCACAAACTGTTCCCACACATTTACTTGGCAAACAGCTCAGAAAAGAAGCGTGGCGTGGCCATCATAATTAAAGAGATTATTGACTTTGAACCCATTCATGAAATTGCAGATGCAGAAGGCCGCTACCTGATAATGATTTGCAAATTCAACGGCACCCTGACTACGCTTTCTTGTCTTTATGCTCCTAACTCCCGCCAAATGACATTACTCAAAAAACTAACCCGGAAAATACGGAAAAACCAAAAGGGTATGTTGCTCATGTGCAGAGACTTTAATTTGGCACCAAATTTTCAAATGGACACGTCAAGCAGGCACAGCAGACACTCATCCCCAATGCAACAATATCTCATGGAGAACGATATATACAATGTTTGGCGATGTCATCACCCCACCGAAACCGACTATACATTTCACTCTGTGGCACATAACTCATATACATGAATCGATCTTTTCCTAGCCGATAAACAATTACTCCAACTGATATGCGAATCCAGCATCGCACCTATAACATGGTCGGACCACGCTCCAATCTGTCTAACTATTGCAGACCATAATAGACCCAAAACCCCCAATGTTTGGAGGGCTAAGGCATAACTTATGAAGACTTCCCCCTATGCGGAAGAACTCCAAATGTCATTGAAGGAATTCTTTAATATCAACAAAGGCTCAGTAGAAAAGTCAACTACAACTTTTCGGAATAATACCGCGCTTCTGGATTGAAAATGTGTAACAGCTGCAACAAAAAAATAGTGCGATATTCCACCAAAAAATTGTGCTATAAGAAAAGTATTTGAATTTCTTAAGGAAGTTACTGTAAACCTCAAGAAGGCGTATCCCCCTTCAGAAGTATTCAATACGGAATCGGGAGGTTTGTAACCCCCAAAACCCAGATAATACCAGACGTTATCAATCTGTCTAACCTCGCACCAGGCTGGTACAATATCCACGCTACGACCTAAGCGTATAGTCAACCTCATTAACAAATAGCCGATCCTTTTCTAGCTAAGTACATATACTCAATACACGGTGTCTCACTTTACATATCAGCCAAAGCCACCCCACTACTGTAGCGGTTTGTAACATATATAGCAAGAGGTACTCTATAACAACGTAACCCCTACTCACAGACGACACGGA
>BLSH010381528.1:644541-692801 GCA_018402905.1 Glandirana rugosa | reverse complement strand
TTCTGCTGGAAGATGCATTTCTGTGTACATGATTAAGCAATGATATCAAAGAGTAGGAGGTCAGCAGATGCTCCCAAACCATGAATGCATGGTCAGGCAGCAACAATACACAACATTGACAGCAAAGCCACACTTTTGATGGACAAAATGCACAAGAATTTAAACTAACAGCCCAGGTGGGGCGTTTGTCATTATGCACAATATCAGTCATACTCCCCCAAAACCACAGTAAATAACACGGCCTCTTCGCAGGGCAAACCAACCCCTCTACTGCAGCCATTTATATAACATAGGTTGTATTGTTAGCGCACCGACATGCACAACGGAAGTACACGCCCACCAGTGTCATTCAATCTGTCTCTTCATGTCTGCCTAACTCTATAGTGATTGCACCTGATAAACAAGAACACTTACAATTTGCAAATGTGTTAGCCCACGCAATATTGTCAAAATGCCTGCCTTTACACACACATTAACTTTAATGGCATCCCAGTCCTAGTCCGTAGGGTTAAATATTGAGTTGGCCCACCCTTTGCAGCTATAACAGCTTCAACTCCTGTACACAATGTTTAGGAGTGTCTATGGGAATGTTTGACCATTCTTCCCAAAGCACTTTTGTGAGGTCAGGCACTGATGTTGGACGAGAAGGCCTGGCTCACAGTCTCCACTCTAATTCATCCCAAAGGTGTTCTATCAGGTTGAGGTCAGGACTCTGTACAGGCCAGTCAAGTTCCTCCACCCCAAACCCACTCATCCATGTCTTTATGGACCTTGCTTTGTGCACTGGCCAAAATCAAGAGGGGGGATTATGGTGTGGGGTTGTTTTTCAGGGGTTGTTCTTTCACACTTGTGGGACTTGAAATTTGTGTGATTTTGCCGTGATTTTTCTACAATTTTTTGCTGCAATGTTTTGCAGTGATTTTGATGTGACTTAAAGCAATAGCTGTGTAATCATGAGGTCTATGGACCTCAAGTTGCATCAAAGTCAGACCAAAGTAGTGCAGGGACTACTTTGAAGTCACTGCGACTTGAAGTCGCACAGATATGAATGGTACTCATTGAAAATCATGAGGAACGACTTGTCATGTGACTTTGCAGTCCCAAGTCCCAGAAAAAGTCACACAAGTGTGAAATGAGCCTGAAGATGATTTCCAATGAGCACCATTCATATCTGTGTGACTTCAAAGTAGTCCCTGAACTACTTTGGTCTGATTTTGAAGCAACTTGAGGTCGATAGACCTCAGAATTACACAGCTATTGTTTCAAGTCACATCAAAATCACAGCAAAAAATTGCAGCAAAAATTGCGGCAAATCTCTGTAAATCGTGGTAAAGTCATGCGACTTTCAGGTTACACAAGTGTGAAAGCGGCCTTAGCCCAGGTTCGCATTGGTGCGATGCAGGAACCAGCACAATTTCAGCACCTGCATCGCACCTCTCTCCCAGGCAGTTCACACTGCCTTCTTTGAACCACTGTGGGTGTCAGTACAATATTAATGACACCCCAGATTGGTTCATAGATCGCAGTGCTAACTGTGGATTCCGATAGGAATCAGATAGCATGAGTAAGAACACCCATGCAATCCGATTCTCGTGTGAAAAAAAAGGTCCCTGCACTGCTATAGCTGCAAAGGGTTGGCTAAATCAAATTTGAACCCTACAGACTGGGATGCTATTAAAGGTAATGTGTGTATAAAGGCAGGTGTCCCAATACTTTTGGCAAGATTGCAGATTGTGCAAGATTTGCAATGGTGGTGGAACCCTCGTCCACATAAATTCTACATTTATATAAAACTCGGGGAAGGACATGAGTTATGTTTAACAACACAGGAAGAGCTGACAGCCTTTCTACAAGATGTGGCATCTTTGGGATTTGAACCTATGAACCCCAGGTTTGCTCAGCAAAAGTGCTAAGCCCTTAGCCACGTTCATGGAGCATCCATTGCTGTGATGTCAAACAGTCCTAAGTCTCAGGGGTGCAATAAGTGAACCAATGCAGATGTACTGTTGAAGGCTGGATAACCATTGAACAATCTGTTTCTGGCATATGCCATTTGTTTTGAAGGTTTGTTATGGCTCAGCACTGTGAGCATTCTGCTATAGAATTCTCTCATTTTGAGAAATTTAGCTTGGTAAGAAGCTGCAATTATTGCTGGATAGGAAATGTTAAGGCTGATTATAGTCCTTGCCCATAGAAAACGTGACACAATTTGCAATAGTGGTGGAAACCTCCTACACATAAATACTACATTTAGACTTAATTTTGGTAAGGACATGAGCTATGAGAACAGAAAACCTCTCTACATGAAGTGATATGTTTGGGATGCAAACCCAGAACCTCTATGTTGCTAGGTAGATGCGTTAAGCTGTCAACCACCAGTCTGCCGAGTGTGCAACCCTCCTACACATAAATACACATATACTGCATTTCTTTGGACATATAGGTGGTGGAATTACATTAATCTGGAGTTTATTCTGTGCTATTTGGTGGTGCTTGAAGTGTAGAACAGTGATGTTATTGCAACAGCAATGGTATTGTTTGTGGTTTGTGAAGATACCTGTGTGAGTTTGGCAAAAGATTTTAATGAGATGGACAGCAAGAAGCGAGAGACAGAGATAAAAATATTTTAACAAAACATAAGAAGATTAAACACTCTAACATTCTTAAAAACAAATTAGATTATGAAATAGCAACATTGTTGCAGGAACAATTTGTATGACAGAAAGATACATTTCATCTCAACATGCAGAGGATTTCTTTAGGGAAGTTACAATTGTACCATTAGAATCAATGGCTAAAACATGCATTGGGCTATATAGCGCGAATTTGCCTTCTCAAGAAGGCATTATAGACAAGCGCGAATTTACAAATTTACTATAGCGCCCTCTAAAAAAGGCATGGGAGTATTGCTTTAACATGTTTTGTAACTGAAAATTTTCAATAAACATCATTTGGAAAAAAAAAAAAAGGCATGGGAGTTAAAATGAGGGAATTTTCTTGTCTGTGCATGCTCAGTTGTGCTGATGAATAGTCAGGAAAAGAGGGGGAATCTGGCTCTTTTCAGACTTTCAATGATATTCCAGGTTATATATCACTTTTTTAAACAATTTAAAAGCAGATCATCATTAAACAAGATATTACATTTTTAAGAACCATTTCGGTGATCATATCATGCCCTGAACATTATTTCCATGTGCAATTCCCTTGCTTCTACCACAACTAGTTTTTTAGTCAGTCACTGTTGTCTGGGCGCTATAGTGAATTTGATTCTGGGAGTATTTTCTCCCTCAGGGCTTTAGTGAATTCCATGTTTGCGCTAATTAGTGTGAATTTGCGATTCTGCGCGTTAAAATTTGCGCAAGGGCTGAATCGCGCTATAGTAAATGACCCCCACAGTGTCTAAGAAGCTGCCTGGTGTTTACAAGTGCATCTTGAAAGGAGTGATAGACTTTACTGCAGAACGGCTCCCAAGTTGCAGCCCTCAGGTACACTAAGGAGAATATTTATAGAGTTCCATATATAAAGGTCAGTTGAATATAAATTCACTAGTGGTGAATCAATCACTATGATTTAGAGCATGTGCAATAGAAAGATTCACCTGCGGTAAATGTTTAATGAATGTCTTATTAACTGCTTTATAAATATGCCCATAAGACTTGAATCTTTTCTTGCTGAAAAAAATAACCAAAAAACAACCTGTCTTATGTTTATATATTATGGCCTATTCAAACTGCTAATTACTCTGCAGCCTCTGCTAAATTATTTTTACAAGTGAATCTGGCATTCTATTGTGAAAAACAAACCTGCTTTGTTGTGTCTGCACAGTTGTCACCAGTATACCTGGATACATTAAACTTTCACCTTGCTGCTGATCATTTTTTGTGCAGTACTGTATCTCTGGGATAGTATGCTTTTATTTTCAGTGTAAACAAACAGCAGCCTTGTGTCTGAGGCCTCTTCAAAATATGGGTATACTGGAATATAGCAGGGGTTGCGGTGCGGTTTAGATGATACAGTGACGTGTATGACAGATGCGGCGTCAGATCCTGGACACCTTCACCAACTTGTGACAAATGGCTGGTCAAACTGTGCTGTCACTGATATACCACAATGGCACTCTCAGCCTCACCCTGCAAAAAGATTTTTCAGCTTGTGGGACCACAGTCAAGTGCCAGCCAACTGAGAGAGATTGTCGCTGGGTTTCGTTAACTACACAGTTAACCTTTTATACCCCAAATATCAATCACTGCCACCAGATATTTTTATCATAAAAAATTAAAATGTTCACAGTAACAATTATGATCTATAAAAATATCTTTAATATCCACTGTCACCACAGACAGGAATATCCAGAGATTTACCAAATAGTAGCTCTGTTCAAAGTGACAAGGATTCTTTAACCTGTTGCTGCCTGCGCTATAGCCAAATGACGGCTACAGTGCAGGATTACTTTGCCGAGAGGTTATCTATTGATGTTCTCCTGTGATCACGCTTCCCACGCACCCCCTGTGATCGCCGAGTCTGAAGGATCGCGGTAAAGGGCCAATCACAGCGGCCCTTTGCCACGTGATCAGCTGTGTCCAATGACAGCTGATCACGGATGTCAACATTAGCCGGTTATCTGCTTTTTTCTCCTTACGCTAAAAGCGTGAGGAGAAAAGAGGAAAGACAATAATCAGCTTTTGTTAAAGGGAAATTGGCACTGATAATCAGGGCACTGATTTTCAGTGTCTTGGTTATCAGTGCAGTCCTGACAGCGCCCACTAGTGCTGCCTATCAGTGCCCATCGGTGCCTCCTCATCAGTGTCACCCATCGGTGCTGCCTATCAGTGCCACCTATCAGTGCAGCCTATCAGGGCTACCGATCAGTGCCCTTCAGTGCAGCCAATCAGAGCCAATCAGTGTCCATAAGTGCCACCTATCAGTTCTGCTTATCAATGCAGCTTCATCAGTGCCTCCTCATCAGTGGCCACCAGTGCCACCTCAGCCAGTGCCACTTATCAGTGCCCATCAGTTCCACCTATCAGTGCAGCCAATCAGTGCCCATCAGTGCAGCCTCACCAACATGCATCATTGAAGGAAAAAAATTATCTGTTTGCAAAATTTTCTAACAAACTATGAAATTTTTTTTTTCAAAAATGTTTCTGTCTTTTTTAGTTTGTTTAGCAAAAAATAAAGAACCCAGTGGTGATCAAATACCACAAAAAAATCTCTATCTGTGTGGAAAAAAAATGATAAAAATTTTGTTTGGGTACAGTATTGCATGACCACACAATTGTCATTCAAAGTATGACAGTGCTGAAAGCTGAAAATTTGCCTCAGCAGGAAGGGGGTAAAAGTGCCCTGTAGGCAAGTGGTTAAGCTCTGCATTAGTACATCAGAGATAATTTTTCAATTTCAAAAAGATTGTTTATTAAGTAAGCAGGTTAAACAGTGCAAACAAAATATTTACAGAAAAAGGGTATTACAAATGAAAAAGAGATAGCAATACAACAGAGAAATAAAAAGAGGTTAAGAATGAAAATACTTAAAGTCCATTTCTGCGGGTTTGGCAAAGTCCAATCAATAAGCAAGATGAATCAGTGGCGCTCATAAGTCTTGGCTGATGTTCCTTGTTTGATGGTAAAATGAGAACTATAGACCGCTGATGCAGTCTCTCTTTTCTGGTTCCTGAGGAGGATGTGGAGAGAAATTATCTGACCACTATGAAGGTCTGACGAGTGGCCAATAGGATGTCACCGTGTTTATGACCAGGTAGCTGCCACTTTGCAGTTTTCAACATTTGTTAATATCTTGGAATACAGTTACATTCTGGCAACTTGTATAATATTGTGCAGCATGAGATTACAGTTTGAATAAACACAAATATGATGGGTATCCAATGTCTATTTCACCTTGGAGAGGAAATGGGTTTAATCTGCTTCCGGTGCCTCCTAGGATAGTTGTGATTGGGCTATTATCTCCAGAGTTATGAAATACACTGAAGTTTTGATTCTTCAGGATGAGATAGACAGAAATGTATATTCACTAATTTCATACATGAACTATAATAAACAAACATAATGTGTTCATTAATTGCAGTGCTGTGAAAAGTATACAAAAGTGTCTATATAAAAGTACATATGTGTCCATATAGCAAAAGGTGTATGTGAAAATTCCAAAATAAATCCTCTTCCATCACAAACTCCGGCGCTCTTCGTGATCACCACCTCTCCCAAAAGAATAAAACTCAGCAACTCAAATTGCCTTTCATATAAAGACAGGCAAACCAAGCTTAGTAGATTGATCAATGCTAAGATTCCTGCTCAATGGGACACTTCACCTCCTCTCCTTCTCATCAACCAAGCAGGTATTAATATATGTCACATAGAAAGAAAACGCTCCAATAGTGATGTATATAAAAACTGCGTGGCACCACATTGCAAGTCTGTCAGATACTCATTAACGTGATTGATCCCAAAAAGGCATCACTACCAGTTACATCACTTCCTGTTTTCACCTAACCCGCCCCTGGCAGAAACAGGAAGTGACATAAACAGAGGTTACCCCCATGCTGGGACCTATACCGAGACCTTCATAATTTGTTACATGGACACCATGTACTTTTACCACTTCAATACAGGGCACTTTCACCCCTTTCCTGCCCAGGCCAATTTTCACATTTGAATGACAATTGCACGGCCATGCAACGCTGTATGCATATGAAATTTTTATAATTTTCTTGACACAAATAGAGCTTTCTTTTGGTGGTAATTAATCACCACTGAGTTGTTTTTTATCTTTTGCGAAATCAATGAAAAAATACCAAAATTTTGGGGACAACCACCTCCATCAGGTTTTTAAAAATGTCCATGTTCACGTCCACCAGACGGAATGACAGCATTTCAAAGGCCAGAAATTTTGAAATACTGGCATTCAGGGCCAGGGATCGCGAGTGGGTAGGGGGGTACTTCCTCTTTCTCTCCAATGTTTGGGAGATGGACAGCTGTAAGCTTCCATGGGACCGTGTGGAAATGCTTGGGGACGGTGGCGGACATGGTGGCGTTGCTGTTACATCGTCTGTTTGCTGGGTGGCAGGTGACACTGGCACTGTAGAGGTGGAGGAAGAGGCCAAGACAGCAGCAGAAGAGGAAGCAGGAAGAGGCCGAGACCTTTCTTGGATTTTGAGGTACTTAATCCACTGCAGCTCGTGCTTTGCATGTAGATGCCTGGTCATGCAGGTTGTGCTCAGGTTTAGAACATTTATGCCTCGCTTCAGGCTCTGATTGCACAGCGTGCAAACCACTCATGTCTTGTCGTCAGCACATTGTCTGAAGAACTGCCATGCCAGGGAACTCCTTTGAGCTGCCTTTGGTGTGCTAGGTCCCTGGGTGTGGTGGGTAGTAGCAGGCATACTGTCTAGGGGACGGTCGCTCCGCTTTTGCAACCTGCTTCCTCTTTTGCTGTGCTGGTGCCTCTGTGCGACCACCACCTCTTCCTCCAAACTGCACACATCACTCACATGACCTTCATTCCATGTGTGGTCTAGGACCTCATCATCCTCCACATCATCTTCCACCCACTCTTCACCACTGCACTCCTTGTCAGTCTGACACTGTAGAAAGCCGCATCAGTTGGCACCTGTGTTTCGTCATCATCAGAGACGTGCTGCAGTGGTGTTTCCATGTCCTCATCCTGAAACAGAAGTGGTTGGGCATCGGTGCACTCAATGTCTTCCACTTCTGGGCAGGGCTATGTGGATGGCCCATGGAAAGCCCACCAGCAGATTCATCAAAAAGCATAAGAGACTATTGCATGACTTGGGGCTCAGACTGCTTGGCTGATTTACAAGGGGCTGAGGTGAAAGACAGATGGCCATGGGGTTCAGGTGCCAACTCTGAGCTTTCAGCAAGGGACTGGGTGGGAGACAATGTGAAGGAACTGGAGGCATTGTCAACCACCCAATCTACTATCCCCTGTACTTGTTTTGGTCTCACCATTCATTGAGCGGCATTCAGGCCTACCATATAATGTTGAAGGTTCTGTCGGCTACTCGCACCTGAGGAAGGTGTTTCACTTGTGCATGTAGCTGGCACAGATCGACCATGTCCTCTCCTTGCAACAGGAGCTTCCCCAGCAGCACCAGCAGCACCACGACCACATCCCTTATTTGACGCTCTCCTCATTTTGGACGCAAATGTACTATTTAGCACAAATGTATATTATTTTGTAAACCGGTACTGTAGACGCACTTTTTAACTTTGTGCAAGAAATGCACAGCAAGGTGCAAATGTACTATGTAGCACTATTTTTTTTTTTTTTAAACCAGCAATGTTGATGCACTTTTTAATTTTGTGCAAGAAATACACAGCAAGGTGCAAATGTACTATGTAGCAATATTTATTATTCTTTTTTTTTAAACCAGCAATGTAGATGCACTTTTTAATTTTGTGCAAGAAATGCACAGCAAGGTGCTAAGGTACTATGTAGCACTATTTTTTTTTTTTTTTTAAACCAGCAATGTCAACGCACTTTTTAATTTTGTGCAAGAAATGCACGGTAAGGTGCAAATGTACTATGTAGCACTATTATTTTTATTTTTTTAAACTAGCAATGTTGATGCACTTTTTAATTTTGTGCAAGAAATGCACAGCAAGGTGCAAATGTACTATATAGCACTATTTATTCTTTTTTTTTTAAACCAGCAATGCAGATGCACTTTTTAATTTTGTGCAAGAAATGCACAGCAAGGTGCAAATGTACTATGTAGCACTATTTCTTTTTTTTTTTTAAACCAGCAATGTTGACGCGCTTTTTAATTGTGTGCAAGAAAGGCACAGCAAGGTACAAATGTACTATGTAGCACTATTTTTTATTTGTTTTCTTTACACCAGCAATGTAGGCACACTTTTTAATTTTGTGCAACAAATGCACAGCAAGGTGCAAATGTACTATGCAGCACTATTTTTTTTTTTTTAAACCAGCAATGTCGACGCACTGTTTAATTTTGTGCAAGAAATGCACAGCAAGGTGCAAATGTACTATGTAGCACTATTTTTTATTTTTTTTTAAACCAGCAATGTCGACACACGTTTTAATTGTGTGCAAGAAATGCACAGCAAGGTGCAAATGTACTATGTAGCACTATTTTTTATTTATTTTTTTACACCAGCAATGTAGGCACACTTTTTAATTGTGTGCAACAAATGCACAGCAAGGTGCAAATGTACTATGTAGCACTATTTATTATTCTTTTTTTTTAAACCAGCAATGTTGACGCACTTTTTATTTTTGTGCAAGAAATGTACCGCTGACCGCAAATGTAGTATTTAGAATTTTTTTTTTTTTTAAACCAGCAATGTAGACTCACTTTTTATTTTTGTGCAGGAAATGTACCACTGGCCGCAAATGTAGTATTTAGAATTTTTTTTTTTTTAAACCAGCAATGTAGATGCACTTTTTAATTTTGTGCAAGAAATGCCCTGCTGGCTGCAAATGTAATATTTTGCACAAAAAAAAAAATTAGTTTTAAATTTGTCTAACAGCAATGTAAAAGCAGTATTTAAATATGCCAAAATGTAGCCAACTGAACTAACAGAACACAATTAAAGTAGTGTCCCTGACACACGCAGTTGCAAGTGCACTGCACTTGCAAAAATGGCTGCAAATGCCCACCTAGCAAACAGAAAAATTGCTTAGGTTTTATATGAAATCTCCTCTAGCACCCACCCACCAATAAATCGCTGTTTTTAACAGATTCTCTAAAGCTAATCTGTCCCTCACAGCAGCAGCAGCAGCATCCTCTCCCTACACTAGTATGAGATGATGTGACATGCAGCACTACGTGACTTCAGCTTATATAGAGGCTGGGTCACATGATGCACTGGCCAATCACAGCCATGCCATTAGTAGGCATGGCTGTGATGGCTTCTAAGGGCAAACAAGTGAAATGCTTGTTGATTGGCTGCCCTGCAGCTATTCAACAGGCGTGAAAAAATACCCGAACCCGGACTTTTTCTCAAATGTCTGGGTTCGGGTTCGGGACACAGATACTTAAAATAAAACAGTTGCGCTTCAACAGATGAGTGAATAAGTAATGAACACACACATGTGATCAAATCATAAATGTGGAAAAAATGTGAAAAAAATAAATTATATAAAATAAAATAAAGAACAGATTGAAGGGTGGATAAACCCCTTAGAGTCCAATGTCCACTCAATAGGTTAAAAAAAAGGTTGGAACAGATGATCTCGGAGGGTCACACACAGAAACACACACCATGCAGTATGTGAGATGGAATATGTGGGATGCAAGTCTTCACATTCAGATCCCCTGATAGAAGTGGATAAGCCGCCACCGGTGATGTGCACACCTCTAATTTTAATAAAGGGTACCCTTACCGGAGGACGTGGACCTACTATCTCTAGTAAGTCGCATGCGCTGGCAGAAAATAACCCTCTGCGGGGTGTATCAACAAGAAGGATCCTCTCTCTCTGTTAGACAGGCAACTAAAGTAGAGAAAACAGCCTTTTTCCCAGCTCAGATGCTCACTCAGGTAAGTTTCCAAAGGTACGTTTTCATGAAAAGGAGAAGAGTCTCATAGCGTGATTCTATTTCCACATAGGTTTATTGCATAAAAGAAAGATGGGTACTCACATACAAATGGTCATTAAAAGCATTCAGAAAGCCGGCATTCAAAGTAAAAAGTAGCGTTCCCGTTCCTCTCGAACGTGTAGGCGTGGTGACGTCAGTCGTAGCTCCGCCCTACATGTTTCGTCATACGTGACGTCGTCAAGGGGCACGGGCAACGTACTGATGCACCACTATCTGTTCGGGACACAGATACCCTAAAGTCCGGTATGAACCCAAACTTTACAGTTCGGGTTCGCTCAACTCTAGTTACAGGTGATAATTTGGGAGTGGAACACATGTGGTGATTACCCTTGGAGTTGGTGGTTAGAACTATTGGCACTGTGTGATTCATGTTTTGAAATCAGTGTTCTCTTTTTTCACCACTGGGTGACACAGAAACAGACTTTTGAAGGGCTATTCAATGCAAGATTATCATAATTATGTTTTTATATGTTTTTTTTTTATATTTGCAAATAATTATTTTATTCAATGTAATAAGGATTGGTGAGCGCTGTGTATAAATCATTGCTATACAATGGTCAGTATTTATACAAGTATATACATTTATTTGATGTTTAAACAGCCGCTCTGATAGTGTGCCCTTTCAAGGAAGCGATCACTATCCTACTATTTAAAGTCGAACCCATCTTTGGTGCTGAGCAGTGTACCAGAGTGGTGTAGCGCTAAGCAGGTACTATTCAGTTATATTGATTCTTTACCAAGCTGCTTACATACTGACCAGCCTCTCACCGATGACTCTGTATCTCACATAATATATTCTAACTTTTATTGCAATATAAAACCTGACTTGTCTCTTTTTATTTGCTGTCTATTCAAGTGTTCATATTCTCTCCTGACACCAGCCAATCTCCTTCTAATCACATACCTGAAGTATATTTTGTGAATAATTGGATATACGGAGATGATTTCGGGCTTAGGGAATGTTGGGTTGCGGTTTTCATGTGTTTTTTTTTTTTTTAATCAGTTTTGACATTTTAAAATTTGAAGACAATGCAATAAGGAAAAAAAGATCATATTACTTTATTTTGGTACTGTCAGAAGCGTGTGTGCTCTTGCTCCATCATAGCTACTGGTTCCAGCATCCTGGTTTGGGCTTTGGCATTTTTCTTATCCATCTGTCCACCTGCAAGGTGATTGATGTGGCCAGACCCTGGGTGGAGACCAAACCTGATTTAAGCTAGCCAAGCCTGCAGTCTAATGCTTGTGATAGCGTGTTTAACCACTTGCCGACCGCCGATCGGCAATTGACGGCGGCAAAGTGGCTCTGTAACGCGGATCGCCGTCATATGACGGCGGCCGCGAGATCGCGACTAGTGAGCGCGCGCGCTCACTGTGTTCGGGGAGGGCCAGGGAGCGGGTGATTGCCGCCGGCTACCCGCGATGGCCCCCCCGGAGTGAAGGAACGGAGGTCCGTGTATGTAAACACGGACCTCCGTTCTGTGTGAGGGGGAAGGGCTGTGATCACAGCCTTCCTGTACGTGGAGGCTGTGACCACTTCCCTTCTCCTGTTAGGGCAGTCCCCCCACAGTTAGAACACACCCAGGGAACACAGTTAACCTTTAGAGCGCCCCCTGCAGGTTAACCCCGTCACTGCCAATGGCATTTACACAGTAATCAGTGCATTTTTATAGCACTGATCGCTGTATAAATGCCAATAGTCCCAAAAAAGTGTCAAAATGGTCCGACATGTCCGCTGAAATATCGAAGTACCGCTAAAAATCGCAGATCGCCGCCATTACTAGTAAAAAATAAAAAAAATAAAAACCCCAAAAATGAATTCTCATCATCCGCAAACGCGACCACTTTTGCGCAAACCAATCAATAAACGCTGATTGCGATTTTTTTATCGCAAATATGAGGAAGAATATAAATCGCCCAAAAACTGTGAAAAAAAATGTTTTTTTATATTTTTTTTTTTGGATTTGTATCTTCGCAAAAAGTAAGAAATTTGGGTTTTTTTGCAAAATTGTCGCTCTTCTTTTGTTTATAGCAGCGATCAGAAATGACGCAGAGGTGATCAAATACCACCAAAAGAAAGCTCTACTTGTGTGAAAAAAGGACGCAAATTTAGTTTGGGTACAACGCGACCACTTTTGCGCAAACCAATCAATAAACGCCGATTGCGATTTTTTTATCGCAAATATGAGGAAGAATATAAATCGTCCAAAAACGGTGAAAAAAAATGTTTTTTTATATTTTTTTTTTGGATTTGTATCTTCGCAAAAAGTAAGAAATTTTTTTTTTTTTTTGCAAAATTGTCGCTCTTTTGTTTATAGCGGCGATCAGAAATGACGCAGAGGTGATCAAATACCACCAAAAGAAAGCTCTATTTGTGTGAAAAAAAGGACGCAAATTTAGTTTGGGTACAACGTCGCACGACCGCGCAATTGTCAGTTAAAGCGACGCAGCGCCGAATCGCAAAAAGGGCTCCGGTCCTAAAGCTGGAAATCCTTCCGGGGCTGAAGTGGTTAATACTTGATCAAGCTACTGGGTTGTCTGCCCTGATCTGCTGAATTGGATTACCTCATTAACGACCTGAAATCGACTATTCACTGAACTCTTCCTGCCTTTGACTTCTGATAGTGACCCTGACTATTCTGTAATATACAAGTATGTGGCGCAAAAACAACAGGAATACAGCAAATGTTCCTACACAGATCTATAGGGAAACATAATAAGAACAGCTTCTTACAGTCAAAAGAAGATCTAGAGGGAGGGCATATGGTTCCAATACAATAGTCCACATAAGTGACACCAGAGGCAGCCTTCAGAGGTGAACTGGATCCCAAGTCCACCAAACCACTGAAAAGAAAGAGCAAAGAGAGGTGCTTCTAAGTGTAATATGCAGAGAAGGTCATTTATTAAAAACGGTTAAAAACGGTTAAGGAAACGCGACGCGCTTGATGACGCCATCAGCCAGTGACCATCCAGTTTGCGTTCCACACCTCGCTTCCATCCCGCCCAGCCGGCTGTTACTATCACACGGCGGTGATTAGCTGAGGACGCTGCAGCGGTGCTGCTGAACGATTACCCCCTGGCTGGATTGGCTCTCCTGTTGTCTCCCCAACTTTGGACTGTGATTATGCCTGTGATACTTTCACGTCTTGTGAGTGTTTTTAACCATTTTTAATAAATGACCTTCTCTGCATATTACACTTAGAAGTGCCTCTCTTTGCTCTCTGACTATTCTGTACCTTGTATGCTTGCTAACTGCAAGTACCTGTTTGTGTTGCTCAGTTCGTGTATGCCCTGGTATTGTAGCCAGGCAATATAGCATTGTGTATATGTCCCAGGGCCAACTGTGTACCGGTGCCTTATGGGAAAGGGGGCTGCTATAGATGAAGAACACAGAAACCAGCTATAGTGTCTGACACCTGCGTTAGGGGTAAGCATGACAGGTACTGGCCAATTTGTATGACATTAAGAGCTTTAGCTTTATTTTTTAAAGAGTTACTTTTGCTGTGACATTTAGATCTACTATGGCTGCTATTTTGACCAGTCAAGGCAACATGAAGCTCAATGCATTTCCTAAGCATGTAATTGAAAGAATTTGTGTTTTTTCAATGTCACCCCGGGAGTCTTATTAACACAACCTTCTCCCCTCTGTATGGTGCATTAGCAAATGTTTTGCTTTGTTAAATGACCCCCTTGTCTTGACAATAGCTTGAAAATGACCAAAATGTAATATCAATATCAGGATTCACCCCCTTCCCCCATATATTTCAATAGGTTTCACAGCTGACTTTGGGTTTTGTAGATTTCAATACAGACCAACCCTCGTTAAAATTAATCGAAATTTGATTGTGGGGTGTCCTTTAAAAAAAAAGTCAGCGGAGTATAATCTTTTAGTGACCAACGTATTTTGTTCTTTCTACTATGCCACTTTGCTGCAGTACATCCTACAGTTGCTCCACTTCATGATTATTAAACCTAAGAGCGTTTCCCCATTGAACAGTATTTTTAAAAAATTCTTTTGAACTGGTACATATCCGCCAAAGCTGTGTCTGGGGGATACATTCACCAAACATTTTTCAGCCAACAAAGCTTACAACAGAGCAAATATTTGCCATGCACACATTTTTCACCTAGTGATAAAGTCACTTTAAGTGCAGATGCCTGTTTTAAAGCCCAACTTTGGACTGAACTTCTTGGTTCAAGTGTAGAAGAGTAATGATCATTAATTATTGTTTTACCTTAGGAAGTATGCCCTTCACTTTTTGACCTGGTGACACCACTTGATGCCTCAGCACTCAATGTGTTGATCTCCACAATGGAAACACAGCAATATAAAAATGGTTCTAAATTGTCCCCTCTCTTGCAATGACATTTCCTCAGTGCAACCAATATCCCTTCTAGAGTTCACAGCTTTCCTGCAAATGAGTTGGAAAGCAGCTTAAGCACATCATCACATTATCAGCCTTTATGTCAAGTTGTAATTTACCCATACATATTTAGTGACAGTTTTCTTCCCTGCCCATCTTATAACATATTTTAAAAAATCCTTGCCCAGTCGCTATTGTTTCACTATAGAAAAGTTAGTTGCTGTGTCTTCGTGCACTTTCCCTCCAGGTTGCCTGAAAAGGGACCTATCACCAGAGCCTTCTTGTTTCAGAGGAGAAGCTAAGCCAAAAGATATCATTAGATGTGCAGGCCGTGGATGCAAAGCCAACATTTCCCTAATCTCTGTGAATGGCCCAATGGTTTCTAAAGACAGACACTAAATATCAGGCTGCACAAATTAACAGCCACACTTCCAAAATCGCAGATCGCCGCCATTACTAGTAAAAAATAAAAAAAAAATAAAAACCCCAAAAATGAATTCTCATCATCCGCAAACGCGACCACTTTTGCGCAAACCAATCAATAAACGCAGATTGCGATTTTTTTTATCGCAAATATGAGGAAGAATATATATAATGTGTCTTCGTGCACTTTCCCTCAAGGTTGCCTGAAAAGGGACCTATCACCAGAGCCTTCTTGTTTCAGAGGAGAAGCTAAGCCAAAAGATATCATTAGATGTGCAGGCTGTGGATGCAAAGCCAACATTTCCCTAATCTCTGTGAATGGCCCAATGGTTTCTAAAGACAGACACTAAATATCAGGCTGCACAAATTAACAGCCACACTTCCATATTTTTAAATTTTTGAGAGTGAAAGGAGAGTGCTGCAGATGCCAGCTCATCTAAAGAGAAAACAATACTAATGGGCCAAGAAACATCCATCCCAGCTCATCAATTCCCTGTCCAAGCAGACTTTGCCAGAAATATTAGGGGAACATCAGAGAAGGTTTAAGATATGCAAACAATCAGATTGGGCAAATGTTTTTGAATTTCTGTTTATACAGTATCTTCAGCTTTGAAAAACATGATGATGTAAAAAAACAAAAAGAGGTTTTATACAAATGGCAGGCATATTGCAATGCATTACAACATTGGCAACATAAGGAATTACTGTCCTAGCCAATGCATGGTACATAATGAAAAAGATGGATATTTAAATTAAATACTTTATTTTTAATATGCTATACTGAGTTATTTTTATTACATTTAAAGCGGCTATACTGAGTTCTTTTTAAGAGGCTGAGTTCTTTTTAAGAGGCTATACTGCATTCTTTTTTATTAAATTTAAAAGACAGAAATGTACTGTTTTACTTTTTTCAAAGGAAAAGGAATACATTTTTCAGTGCTTTAGATGAGATATTTTTCTATGCAGATAGTCAGCCTAAGGAGTTTGCCATTGAATTTGACTAAAAGATTTTTTTCCCTGTAATATGTGCAAAATAAGACATAAAAAAATACAACTTTTCATACTCCATTTATGATGACCCAAGTAAAAAAAAAATGAAACTTGCTTAAAAATGGACTACTCTCTCTCTCTCTCTCCAAAAGAGCTAGCATAATCCATTATGGTTGTCTGTTTTATTTATTCCATGGCAGATCTTCATCTTAATGAAAAACATTATCTGGGGTCAAATTTAGGTGACAAAGCTCCCCCATGTTTCACCTGTATACCAAGAATGTATTATCTCATGGCATTTTATTAAAGTAACAGGAATATGGGATTTTGAGAGATAGCCATCCACCAATTCCCATTCTGTATCACTGGGTATTCATTTCATGTATTCAATAGGTAAGAAACAGGTCTCTTGGCACCTGTGTGGAATAGCCGCCTTAAAGGCAACCAGTCACAATTGTTTCTGTAAACATTCTAAAAATGTTGTCTTACATTTCTATAGATTAACAAGCTTATTCACTCATTATTTACATGTTTTCCAATTATTCAGTTTTGTTCACCCTGTCTGTTTTTGGTTCACCTTGAGTTAGGTTCGTTAAATGTCACCTAAATTCTGATGGTTTCTGCCCTGTGAACTGCCTGACCTTATAAACGATCTCCTATCTACCAAGTATGTGTGATTTGCCATGGCATTAGGTCATTACAATGCTGTTATATATATCTGTATATGGGAAATGTTGGATGTCTTTGAAACATGAAAGTAAATGTCAATTCTGGAGATAATATTCAAAGGTTGTTTGATCATAAATACCATTATAAGCAACATTTTCAGCCCTCAAGGTAGCTGTTTTGATTTTTATTTTGCTAATTTGTTAGTGTGCTTTATGTTTGGTTTTTGTGTTCCTTAATTTATGGACCATGAAAACCCATTCATGTTCTATTTATTGCAAAGATGTGAGCTGACAATAGCTTATCAAAGTGACCTTGTGTGATGAAAATAGGGAGATTTTCTTACAGCAAACTGCAGATGTCTATTAAAAGTCAATTCTAAACCATACAACTATTATAGGGAACTCTCTCATGTACAGTATCTCACAAAAGTGAGTACACCTCTCACATTTTTGTAAATATTTTATTCTATCTATTCATGTGACACTTTACTACAATGTAAAGTAGTGAGTGTACAGCTTGTATAACAGTGTACATTTGCTGTCCCCTCAAAATGACTCAACACACAGCCATTACTGTCTAAACCGCTGGCAACAAAAGTGAGTACACCCCTAAGTGAAGATGTACAAATTGGGCCCAATTAGCCATTTTCCCTCCCCGCTGTTATGTGACTTGTTAGTGTTACAAGGTCTGAGGTGTGAATGGGAAGCAGGTGTGTTAAATTTGGTGTTATCACTCTCACTCTCTCATACTGGTCACTGGAAGTTCAACATGGTACCTCATAGCAAAGAACTCTCTGAGAATCAGAAAAAAATAATTTTTGCTCTACATAAAGATGGCCTAGGGCAGTGTTTTTCAACTCCAGTCCTCAAGGCACACCAACAGGTCATGTTTTCAGGATTTCCCTCAGATGAAACAGCTGTGGTAATTACTAAGGCAGTGAAACTGATCAAATCACCTGTGCAAACTCATGGAAATCCTGAAAACATGACCTGTTGGTGTGCCTTGAGGACTGGAGTTGAAAAACACTGGCCTAGGGTATAAGAAGATTGCTAAGGCCCTGAAACTGAGCTGCAGCACGGTGGCCAAGACCATACAGTGGTTCAACAGGACAGGTTCCACTCAGAACAGGCCTCGCCATGGTCGACCAAAGAAGTTGAGTGCACATGCTCAGCATCATATCCAGAGGTTGTCTTTGGGAAATAGACATATGAGTGCTGTCAGCATTGCTGCAGAGGTTGAAGGGGTGGGGGGGGCAGCCTGTCAGTGCTCAGACCATACGCTGCACACTGTATCAAATTGGTCTGCATGGCTGTCGTCCCAGAAGGAAGCCTCTTTTAAAGATGATGCACAAGAGAGCCCGCAAACAGTTTGCTGAAGACCAGCAGACTAAGGACATGGATTACTGGAACCATGTCCTGTGGTCTGATAAGACCAAGATAAACTTATTTGTTCAGATGGTGTCAAGCATGTGTGGTGGCAATCGGGTGAGGAGTACAAAGACAAGTGTATCTTGCCTACAGTCAAGCATGGTAATGGGAGTGTCATGGCCTGGGGCTGCATGAGTGCTGCCGGCACTGGGGAGCTACAGTTCATTGAGGGAATCATGAATGCCAACATGTACTGTGACATACTGAAGCAGAGCATGATCCCCTCCCTTCGGAGACTGGGTCTCAGGGCAGTGTTCCAACATGAAAACTACCCCAAACACACCCCCAAGACGACCACTGCCTTGCTAAAGGAGCTGAGGGTAAACAGTGATGGACTGGCCAAGCATGTCTCCAGACTTAAACCCTATTGCGCATCTGTGGGGCAACCTGAAACGGAAGGTGGAGGAGCGCAAGGTCTCTAACATCCACCAGCTCTGTGATGTCATCATGGAGGAGTGGAAGAGGACTCCAGTGGCAACCTGTGAAGTTTTGGTGAACGCCATGCCCAACAGGGTTAAGGCAGTGCTGGAAAATAATGGTGACCACACAAAATATTGACACTTTGGGCCCAATTTGGACATTTTCAGTCACTTTTGTTGTCAGCAGTTTAGTCATTAATGGCTGTGTGGTAAGTTATTTTGAAGGGACAGCAAATTTACACTGTTATACAAGCTGTACACTCAATACTTTACATTGTAGCAAAGTGTCATTTCTTCAGTGTTGTCACATGAAAAGATTTAATAAAATATTTACAAAACTGTGAGGGGTGTGCTCACTTTTGTGAGATACTGTATATTCTGGCAAGGTCCTAGTGCAGAGCAGGTGTTAGTCAATATGATATGAAGGCAAAAAATGCTAGTAGGTATTTAAAGTAACAAAGTGTAGCGCTAACCAAAAAGGGCCGCTGGATTTCATGCCTTTTCTCCCAAACAGAACCTGCAGCCAGGCAAAAAGTATTTTCCACGCTCTTTGTAATGGCTCAGTAATCAGTCTAGGGGATTTGGTTTTTAAGGTTCATTGTAGAACATTGAACTTGGATGGGGATTAGGGATACATGAGATGACCAGAACTGAAAAACTTCAAACTTCAAGCAAACAATGAGGACTTGCTAATGCCTCTGTGTGCTGTGAACTGACTCCAAACTGAATTGCACACCAGTGGCAGTGATGGTGCAACTGAAATAATGCGCAAAAGTTCCAAACGTTAATGTTGCAGATGCAGCACCTGGCTGTATTGCATTGCACCTAGTTGCTCTTGAGCCACAATACAGATATTGGGGTGTTCCTGTCTGTCTTGCATTTTCACTAAAGCTGCCCCCCTATATCCAGATGTGAGGTTTTGCACTTCACTGTCGTCTCTGTAGCTTTGGGTGTGGTGGCCGGTATATACTCACTCAGTTTCTTTAAGTAGCTTCTAGAATCCAGAAAGCTGCTGGACTATCCTCTCTGCTGCACAGGCTGATTCTGGTTCTGCTAGATGTCTGCAGCTAAGCCTAGCTGCAACTGGGCTAGGGCTGGGTTCAAACTTGAAACAGATGTGGCTGACAGCAGGGGTCCAGTGAGTCCCTGTTTTTCATTTCAGGGATCAGGTCCGAATCAGGCCCAAAATTTTGCCTGAATTCGGGCCTGAAATGGAGCCAAAGACAAACAGGACCCCTGTGCCATTTGCTCTGCAGCCACTGCGGAAATGTGTGAACCTGCTCCACTGAGAGCCAGTCACAATCTCCTGTCATGTGAATTGGCGGGGAAATCCACATCCAATTCGCACTATCGTGAACCCAGCCTTAATGAAGGCTTGAGGCTTCCCACTTCTCTCTCTCTTTCTCACTCTCTGTCTTTCTTCTGTCACAGGGCAGAGCCTCCCAGCACAGGGGTCTCCTCCAGATGACTGGACCCCAGACTTTGCTCCCAGACTGCCAGGCTCCTGAGTATTTATGGGTTGTTACCTTATGGGCCCTGTCCCCCAGAGATTGGAACTCCATAAATATTCAGGCTAAGACAGACTAAGAAGGATAAATTTAGGTATAAGGTAAGGAGGAAAAGTTAAAAACATGGTAAAGTCCTTATAATCCAAAAATATCCAAAACAGACCAATGTTATTTACTCAATGGTAGCCAATTTAGCCAGAGCTAGAAGAACTCTGTATGGATACAAGAAAGGAAAGGTAAACAGCACCATCTAAGTGCAGTATTAAAATCCACTGTTTCATTTTACAAAATTGGCAACTTACAAGGGTAGTAGGCAGGGGCATCAGGAGGGAAGGGACTGAGGGGGGGCTAGTGCCCTGAGTGGTCCCCTTAAATAGCCCCGGGTCTCGGGGCAGTCTAACTCTATTATTAGCCCCAAGCCGTGAATGGCCATGAACAAAACAAACTGACACGGCGGCGCCTATGATGGCCCAATCCCGCTAGCGCGAAACGTGTGACGTCCATTACAGGGCAATGCTGCAACCAAAAGGCGGGAGTGACACTGCGGGTGCCGCATGGCTATGACAGTTAGAACACAGTGAGGGAACACAGTTAACCCCTTGATCGCCCCTACAGTTTAACTCCTTCCCTGCCAATGAAATTTTCCAGTACAGTAATCAGTGGCTATTTAAAGCTCTGACTGCTGTATAAATGTCATTGGTCCCAAAAAAGTGTCAAAAGTGTCCGATCTGTCCGCTGCAATGTCGCAGTCGTGATAAAAATCGCAGATCGTCGCACGACCGCACAATTGTCAGTTAAAGCGACGCAGTGCCATATTGCAAAAAGTGCTCTGGTCAGAAAGGGGGCAAATCCTTCCCAGGCTGAAGTGGTTAAAAAAGGCCTGGATTATTTCCTTAACCAGTTCCCTACCGAGTCATAGTTAAATGACGTTGGCAGGAACCGCTCTTCGATCCGGGCCGATGTCATATGACCCCTGGGGGTGCGCAGAGCAGCGATCACGGATCGATCATGTGCCGGGGTAGTACCCCCCGATCACGGTAAAGAGCCAATAGATTTGGCTCTTTACCACATGACCGGCTGTGTCCAATCACAGACGGCCACTGTGTTGCTATACATGGCCGCAGCTCGTGCACATCCCCGGGGACGCGCAGCGCGGCGATCGGTGACAAGGCTTTTCCCTTGGACACAGCCCGTCCCCGATCAGGGTAAATGAGCCAATGAAATGGCTCTTTACCACATGACCGGTTGTGTCCAATCACAGCCGGTCATAAATGTAAACACTTCACAGGTAACACGCTGTTATCTGGCTCTTCTCCTCACACACCGTTCCAGTGTGAGGAGAAGAGGAGAACTGTGAGTGACACTTGATTTATTGCTATACTGTGCCCAGATTGTGCCAGATTGTGCCCAGATTGTGCCAGATTGTGCCCCACTCCCCTAAAGGGTACCTGCCAGTCCATCAGAGTACCTGCTAGTCCATCAGAGTACCTGTCAGACCATCAGAGTACCCTATCATCACATCAGAGTACCCTTCAGTCCCTCAGAGTACCCGCCATACCATCAGAGTACCCTCCATACCACAGAAGTACCTGTCAGTCCATCAGAGTACCTGCCATTCCATCAGAGTACCCATCAGTCCATCAGAGTACCTGCCATTCCATCAGAGTACCCGTCAGTCCATCAGAGTACATGTCAGTTTGTCAGAGTACCTGCCAGTCCATCAGAGTACCTGTCGGTCAACCAGAGTACTTGCCATACCAACAGAGTACCTGCCATACCATCAGAGTATCTGTCAGTCCATCAGAGTACCTGCCAGTCCATCAGAGTACCTGCCAGTCCATCAGAGTAACTGCCAGTCCATCAGAGTAACTGCCAGTCCACAGAGTACCTGTCAGTCCATCAGAGTACTTGCCATACCATCAGAGTACCTGCCATACCATCAGAGTACCTGCCAGTCCATCTGAGTACCCTATCATCACATCAGAGCACCTGTCAGTCAATCAGAATATTGCCATACCATCAGAGTACCTGCCATACCATCAGAGTATCTGTCAGTCCATCAGAGTACCTGCCAGTCCATCAGAGTAACTGCCAGTCCATCAGAGTAACTGCCAGTCCACAGAGTACCTGCCAGTCCGTCAGAGTACTTGCCAGTCCATCAGAGTACCCGCCAGTCCATCAGAGTACCTGCCAGTCCATCAGAGTACCTGCCAGTCCATAAGAGTACCTGTCAGGCCATAAGAGTACTTGCCATACCATCAGAGTACCTGCCATACCATCAGAGTATCTCTCAGTGCATCAGAGTATCTGTCAGTCCATCAGAGTACCTGCCAGTCCATAAGAGTACCTGTCAGTCCATAAGAGTACTTGCCATACCATCAGAGTACCTGCCATACCATCAGAGTATCTCTCAGTCCATCAGAGTATCTGTCAGTCCATCAGAGTACCTGGCAGTCCATTAGAGTACCTGCCAGTCCATCTGAGTACCCTATCATCACATCAGAGCACCTGTCAGTCCATCAGAGTACCTGCCAGTCCATCAGAGTACCCGTCAGTCCATCAGAGTACCTGCCAGTCCATAAGAGTACCTGCCAGTCCATCAGAGTACCCGCCAGCCCATCAGAGTACCTGCCAGTCCATCAGAGTGCCCTATAATCACATCAGAGCACCTGTCAGTCCATCAGAGTACCTGTCAGTCCAACAGAGTACCTGACAGTCCATCAGAGTACCTGACAGTCCATCAGAGTACCTGCCAGTCCATCTGAGTACCCTATCATCACATCAGAGCACCTGTCAGCCAATCAGAGTAACTGTCATTCCATCAGAGCACCTATCAGTCCATCAGAGTAGTTGACGAGCAGTCCAATGTAACCTGTCATACAGCCACCATGTCCAAAAGGTTATACACTCCAGAAGAAGCATACAAAATGCTATGCCTGACCGATGAGAGCAGCGGGGAGCTCTCATCGGCCAGTGACAGTTCCGATTACGGTTCTGATTTGGAATACCAGCCCATCGAAGAAAGAGTGTCATCATCTGAATTTGAGGAGTAAGTAGTCCGTCGGAAAAGAAGACGGTTTGAAGATGAGGCAGCTATCAGCAGCACCAGAGACCCTAATGGCCAATTGGCAAATGCCAACGGCACAAGACCAGAAGAAGAGAGGCCCAGTACAAGCACTGGAATTCCACATCAAAGAATTAGGGCCCAAACCCAACTTCCAGATTCCTTGGCAAACCCACAGTGGCTGCCTTCTAGCACAGCGTCACCCACAATCCCCCCTTTTACAGCACAGCCAGGTGTGCAGGCCAACACGGAAGGTTTTTCCGAAATTGATTTTTTTTAATCTATTTTTTCCTAATGAGCTATTGCAAAGCATCGTGCACAAGACAAACCTTTATGCCCAACAACACATTCGGAACAACCCCAACTCTTTCTATGCCCGTCCTTTTGAATGGAGACCCCTAACCATGCAGGAGCTTAAAATATTATTTGGCCTTACATTCAACATGGGGATTACAAAGAAAAACAAACTGCCCTAATCATGCAGGAGCTTAAAATATTTTTTGACCTTACATTCAACATGGGGATTACAAAGAAAATGAACTGCACGCACATTGGTCGACCCACCCCATCCACCATATGCCAATATTTTCATCTGTCATGACCAGGTCCCGTTATGACATGATAATGCAGTTCCTGCATTTCAGCAAAAACTCACAGTGCCCGCCCCCGAAATCATCCAGACTTTGATAGATTATTTAAAATTCGCCCCCTAATTGATTTCTTTTCTAAAAGGTTTGCTGAACTCTATATCCCTGAACAAAATATTTCCGTGGATGAATCCCTGGTCCATTTGACAGGCCGCCTGGGTATGAAGCAGTACATCCCCGGTAAGAGGGCCAGGTACGGAGTAAAGCTCAATAAGCTTTGTGAAAGTTCCACGGGATATGTGCACGCCTTTTGTATATACAAAGGCAAAGACTTCCATCTCAAGCCCCCTGATTGTCCATTGTACATGGGAATAAGCGGGAAGATTGTCTGGGAATTGGCTTACCCACTCTTCAAGAAAGGATATCATATTTACATGGACAACTATTACACGAGTTTGCCCCTTTTCTGCCACCTATATCGGGAGGATACTATGGACTGCGGTACTACTCCCACAGAGTCTAATCACCACAAATTTGCAAAGGGGGAATCGGCAAGCCTCAGGAACGAGGAAGTGTTGGCTGTGAAGTGGAGGGATAAGAAAGATGTGTACATCATGTCCACAATCCACGATGCCACCTCAGTGGAACTAAGAAGACAGGGTCCCGTTGAAAAGCCACATTGTATCCACGAGTATAATAAATTCACGGGGAGGTGGATTTAAATGACCAGATGTTGCAGCCCTATCTACCAACTAGAAAATTCCTCCTCTGGTACAAAAAAGTTGTGGTTTACATTTTTCACATGGCCATGTACAATTCTTACATCACCGACCAGAAATCAACAGAAAGACCCAACCCCTTCCTAAACTTCATTCAAGACATCATTACTCATCACCGGCAAACTTTCGCCCCATATCCATACTAAATTCCGACACAAAGATATTGGCTAAATCACTAGCAAAAAGAATCATGAAAGTTCTCCCAAACCTTATCAAAAGAGACCAAACAGGTTTTGTAGAAGGAAGACAAACGTCAGATGCAGTAAGACGCATTATAAATGTCATTGACCATGCTAAAAAAAGTGGAACGTCTTCTTTGCTCCTGGCACTGGGCGCAGAGAAGGCGTTCGATAGGGTACATTGGCAATACATGGACCAAGTATTAGAAAAATTCGGATTCAAAGGATTTATTAGATCCACAATATTGTCACTGTACTCAAAGCCCTCGGCCCAAGTGTATACATTGAGCACTCTCTCAAAAACATTCCAAATTATGAACGGAACCCGCCAAGGGTGTCCATTATCACCCACAATATTCAACCTGATCATAGAGCCACTAGCGGAGTCCATCAGAACATCCCCTAATATTAAAGGCCTTACCTTCCAATCATCATGTCATAAAATCAACCTATTTGCGGACAATATAATCCTAATCCTGACAGAACCAGCCAAATTGTTTTTTGACAGCTTATGACATGCTTATGACATGACAACAATTTGGAAATATTTCATACTATAAAATGAACACCACTAAATCAGAAATTCTCGACCTAGGCATAACCACAAAGGACAAGGAGACTATCATTTCTCAAACACCATTTCCCTGGAATAGCACAGGCATAAAATACCTGGGAATAACCCTCTCCTCACAAATCTCCAAAGTGTTAATACTAAACCTCCAGCCCCTATTAAACAGAATATCGGCTGAACTAAAAAGAATGTCTCAAGTAGAATTATCCTGGGGGGGGCAAACTAGCAGCGTTTAAAATGACAATATTGCCACAAATCACATACCTGTTCCGGAACCTAGCAATCCCTATCCAAAAATACCAAATTAACACTCTTCAGAAGCTTTTACATAACTACCTATGGAATGGGAAAAGAGCACGATGCGCACACGCATCACTCGCTAGCAGCAAAAAAAGGGGAGGAGCAGGTTTACCAGATCTATATAAGTACTTCTGGGCATCACAACTAGTTCAAATTAGGCACTGGGTATCAGACGGGGAGGGCCCATTAGGGGTAGAATTCAAAACAGACAAGTCTCCGACAAAAAACCTAACTCTACTACTAGCAAGTGACCTCTGGATAAAATGGGTCCTAACCAAATTACCAATCACTATACAAACATATCTCAGGGCATGGAGGCACATCTCGAACAAATCTCCACCACATGATACAGCACCATTAATCAAAATACCCAATCTTAGAACATAAGATAGATAATCTGGACACCAGCCCCCTTAGCAAGGCAGGCATCACAGAAATCGAACATCTCTATAGTAAAAATGAACTTAAAACAGTCAGCAGAATAAACAAAGGATACAATCTAAATTCCCAAACAACATTCACAACAATGAGAATTATAAACTTCCTAAAGAAAAATCCATACCAGGGAGTGAAAACCCACCCCAAAGTATGGGAATATTATACCGAGCCTAAACCTAAACGAAAGGGAATGTCCTTCTTCTATACAGCTCTCCAAGACGACACCACATTCCAAAAAACTAGCTCCATCCAGAAATTGGAGAGAGACCTGGGGCACACCTTTCCCCCGGATCGATGGCAAAAAGCCTATAGTACAATCTCCAAAGCGTCTACGTGCAATGCACACTGGGAGATGACTCTAAAAATTACAAACAGGTGGTACTACACCCCTTATAGAGTGGCAAAATTCTCCTCTGAGCATTCAGATCAATGCTGGCGAGAATGTGGCCAAGTGGGAAATCTGCTGCATGTGCTGTGGGGGTGCCCAGCACTAACAAGCTTTTGGTCCCAAGTATTCCACCTTATATCCAGCAGAACTAACATATTTACGAGACCAAACCCTGAACTATTTTACACATAGCAAGTGAAATTTTCCCAGCTGAATTCCAACAAGTGGTCACCCACATATTACTTGCAGCCAGATCCACCATTCTTAACAAATGGAAATCAAAAAAAGCTCCCAATATCTCTGAAGTTTTTGAAAAAATAAATATAAACAGGGTATATGAAAAGGCGCTAGCAATCAACTCCTTATCCTACAGATGACAAATTTATACAAAAGTGAACTGTAGTCTTTCTTTTGCTTCACATGTACCAACCGCTATCTTCCTATTTCTGTTGTTATTTGTATGTTGTAATAACAAAGCTAATAAAAAACTATTGAAAAAAAAAAGACATCATTACTGCCCTGATATATCCACAAGGATCCACCCCCCCCACAGAAATCATTTGCACCGATTGTCTCAGCAGACTGCATGAGCGCCATTTTCCTGAACATATTCCCCCATCAACAACCGGAAGAAGATGCCAAAAAAGATGTTGGTCATGCAGCAAAAGAGGAGTTAGGAAAGACACCAGTTTCTATTGTCCCCAATGTCCCTCCAATCCTGGCCTTTGCATCAGACAATGCTTCAAACGCTTCCATACACTTGTAAATTATTAGTATTTCAATATTATTTCAAATAAACTGCCATTTCCCAATTTTCAATTCCTGTGCTGATTATTTCCCTGGACCAATCATACCACTGCCTTCCATGTGAACTGACCCTGGCCTGTTTATGGACTATGCCTCTGCCTGCAGTCTGCATTGTTTATCCGCCATATTTCTGCCTTTCATGTGAACTGACCCTGGACTGTATCGACTATTCCTCTGCCTACCGTCTATTTCTGTCTTTTACCTGCACTGACCTTGTTTTTGTCTGCCCCTTGGGCTGATCTTTCACCCTGCTACACAGCGGTCTCACATATGTGAGGGGCTCCAGAATGATGTTCTGATTTGAGAAAAACAGTTATTGGTTTTCTCTTTGTTTTGTAATTCCCAGAACAGGGTCTGGTGTCCGGAGGCTTCAACGCGATTTGGGTGGGAGAAACCTCTACCCCTGTCCCCATTCTTTCCTGACTGAGGCCCTAAGCTTGATGGTCCTGCCTGCTGCCTGGACAGATACTTTGGCTGTACTGACAATATCTCTGCCTGCACTGACCCAGCACTTTTTATGGACCATGTGCCTGCTGCCTGGACCCAATACTTTTGGCTGTACTCTGCCTGCTGTATTTCTGGCTGCTGCCTGCTCTATGGACAGTATCCCTGTCTGCTGCATGGACGAACCTTTCGCTGCTGCTGACCACATCCCTGCCTGCTACCTGGACCAATGCTTTGACTGTGCTGCCAATATCTCTACCTACTACTGTGGACAGTATTCCTGAGGCTGCCTGTTTTGCTGTCGCTATCCACGTTCCTGCCTGCTGCCTGGACCGATGCTCTCCTCTGTTGACCACTGCACTACAAAAACCGCAGGTAATCTTTTCTTACCCTTTGCTCAGCAGAATGTATTTTGGTTTGTAATTTGTATGTACTGTACATGCTATGTGTTAGAAATATGAAGGGCCTTCAACAATGTGATAGGTTGGCAGGAATTTATGTTTGTGATTTATGTCCCTAGAACACCTGGAGATGGATGTTGGGCCTCTGTATGTGGCCAGGCTGTGTAAACGTCTCACACATGTGGTATCACCATACTCAGGAGGAGTAGCAGAATGTATTTTGGGGTGTCATTTTTGCTATGTACATGCTATGTGTTGGAAACATCATATAAATGGACAATTTTGTGTAAAAAAAATGCGGTTTCATTTTTTTCCACATTTTCCAAAAACATTTGAAAAAAATGACATGTTCAAAAGACTCATGATGCCTCTTAGATTGTCCCAGTGCTCCAGGGCCTTCAAAAGTGTAATAGGGGGTTGAGAAATGAGATGTGTAATTTATGCTCGTGGAACGCCTAAAGGTGCTACTTCAATGTTAAGCCTCGCTATGTGGCCAGACTGTGTAAAAGTCTCACACATGTGGTATCACCATACTCAAGAGGAGTAGCAGAATGTATTTTGGGGTGTTATTTTTGCTATGTACATGCTATGTGTTGGAAATATCATATAAATGGACGACTTTGTGTAAAAAAAAAAAGTGTTTTCATTTTTTTTCCACATTTTCCAAAAACTTCTGGAAAAAAATGACATGTTCAAAAGACTCATTATGCCTCATGGATTATACATTGGGGTGTTGGCTTTCAAAAATGGGGTCATTTTGTGGGCAATTCCATTGTCATGGTGCTTCAGGGCCTTCAAAAGTGTAAAAGGTGGTTGAGAAATAAGATGTATAATTTATGCTCGTAGAACACCTAAAGGTGCTACTTCAATGTTAAGCCTCGGTATGTGGCCAGACTGTAAAATTCCCACACGTGGTATCACCATATGCAGGAGGAGTAGCAGAATGTATCTTGGGGTGCCATGTTTGCTATGTACATGCTATGTGTTCGAAATATCTTATAAATGGACAACTTTGTATAAAAAAAAGTGTTTTAATTTTTTTTCCACATTTTCCAAAAACTTCTGGAAAAAAAATGAACCATTCAAAAGACTTATTATGCCTTATAGATTATACGTTGGGGTGTTAGCTTTCCAAAATGGGGTCATTTTGTGGGCAATTCCATTGTCCTGGTGCTCCAGGGCCTTCAAAAGTGTAATAGGTGTTTGAGAAATGAGATGTTTAATTTATGCTCTTAGATCGCCAAAAGGTGCTACTTCAATGTTAAGCCTCGGTGTGTGGCCAGGCTGTGTAAAAGTCTCACACATGTGGTATTGACATACTCAGGAGGAGTAGCAGAATGTATTTTGGGGTGTCATTGCAAGTATGCATATGCGGTGTGTGAGAAATAACTGCTTGTTATGACAATTTTGTGTAAAAAAAAATCTTCATTTTGTTAAGAATTGTGGGGAAAAAGTGACAACTTCAAAAAATTCACCATGCCTCTTACTAAATACCTTGGGATGTCTACTTTCGAAAAAAGGTTCATTTGCAGGGTATTTGTACTTTACTGGCTTGTTAGTGTCTCACAAAATGAGACAGGCCGTCAGTACATCAGGTGTGATCAATTTTCTATGATTTGCACCCTAGCTTGTAGACTCTAACTTTCACAGAGACTAAATAATATACACTAATTTGGGTTATTTATACCAAAGATATGTAGCAGTATAAATTTTGGTCCAAATTTATGAAGAAAAAATACTTTTTTGCAAAATTGTACAATAGAAACTTAAAAAAAAGAGTTTTTTTCAAAAATGTCGCTCTTTTTTGCTTATATTGCAAAAAATAAAAAACCCAGCGGCGATCAAATACCACCAAAAGAAAGCTCTATTTGTGAGAAAAAAAAATGATAAAAATTTTGTTTGGGTACAGTGTAGCTTGAGAGAGTACTTGAGATTCAAATTGTGAGAGCGCTGAAAGCTGAAAATTGGTCTGGTCAGGAAGGGGGTATAAACGTCCTGTATTGAAGTGCTATATCTGGGTACTGACATGTATAGGTTGATCCAGGGAAAACCGAGTGCCTCTCAGGGGATCAGGAAGGAATTTTATCCCCTGCTGTAGCAAATCGGATCATGCTTTGCTGGCGTTTTTCGCCTTCCTCTGGATCAACTGTGGGTGAGAGATTGTGTATATGGGATTGTAGGTTTTGTTTTTTGTTTTTATTGGTTGAACTCAATGGATTTGTGTCTTTTTTCAACCTAACTATGTAACTTAGCTTGTGTCAGTTGTATTAACACACAAAAAAATAACTCCTTCAGTTAATATAAAATATTGTAGCTAGAAAATGTATAAGCAAATCTCATTTCCCTTTCGCTAGAGATGGATGGAGTGGGAAGAATTTTTTTCTTCTTTTTTCAGGAGATCATCTTTAAAGTGAACCTGTGTGCCCATGCATACTTTAATACCCTTGTATGTTTATAAACATCCCCCTTGTGATAACAATAAAATTAAATTAAGGGTGCTTACATGCAAATGCAAATGATCGCATAGGGCTGGCACATGCATGTACCCAGCCATTGCACCACACACGATGTATCACCATGCATGTCAGAGTGAGAGCAATAATACTTGGGCCATCATTTATGAGTGCATGCAATATTAGATGCTGGAATCTATTTACTTAAAACAATCCTTTTTTTTTTCTACCAAAAATGGCTATTATATTGTGCTGTGTATAATAAAATTAATTTTAGTGTATTTTTTCCTAAAAAAAATATGTGCTTGATAAGCAATTGCCTAAATATTATGCAACATAAAAAATACTACTTCCACTATTTTATACTGTTACAGGGCCTCTGCTTTAAGAAAATATATACTGTAACTGTTCTAGCAAAAAATATAGATTTTAAAAGGTATCTGAAAAGTAAAAAAAATGGCCCCAGTAAAATGCAGATCCCTTTTATATAGACAAATCTTCTTTGCATTAAGGGTTGCAATTTTCTACATAATCTTGAGCTAGAGATAAATTACCAGATGCCTGATGCCCAAAGTTTATAGCTCCATATTCTGAGAGAACATTAGCCACTTCCCATCCGTCCACAGTAGTTTTCCTGCAGACCGGTGGCAGCTACAGGCCAGGCATCATACCTGTATGCTGCCTGGCATATGCTCACCAGTGCTCCTCTGGGGGCATGCAGAATGCCGCACCCGCGACAAAGCAGATTGCAGCTCCTAGTACCATGTAATCACTATGCAATCACATGATCAGAATATAAACACAACTGTTATGAATGGGTTACATTCATAGCAGCTGTGCTTAGTATTGTAATGCTATGATTGGCCCACAGCTATCACATGGTACCTGGGCCAATCACAGCACCCTGTACCGTATTATGGCTGTGAGCCAATCAAAAACCATAATAGTTATCACAGCTGTTATGAATGAATCATATTAATGGCAGTTTAAAACATTGCTGTTATAGTGATCATCACTGTAACAGCAATCAAAGTGTAAATAAACCCTGATCAACCCCCCCCCCCTAGAGCCATTATGATGACACTGAACTATTCTGATGCAAGTATGTAAAAAATATATTAAAACATTTAGAAAAAAGATAAAAAAATGTTTCAAGAATATTAAAAAAATTGTTTGTTTTTTTTAACATACTGTCACCAGTCAGTATCCATGATCACTACAACACCAGTCATATGATAATGTGTACTGCACTGGTGACAGTATGTAAAAAAAAATTGCGGGGGAAAAACATTTATTTCATTTCCTCATTTTCCAAAACAATTGTGACAAAAAATTATAAACTTCAAAAAACTCACCATGCCTCTTACTAAATATCTCAGATTGTCTAATTTAAAAAAAAGGGGTCATTTGTACTATCCTGGCATTTTAAGGGCCTCAAGAAATGAGATAGGACATGAGTATATCAGCAATGATCAATTTTCAAATATATACAGTATACCATAGATTGTAGATGCTATAATTTCACACAAACCAATTAATGTACACTTACTGGATTTTTTAACAAAGACATGTAGCAGAATACATTTTAGCCTAAATTTATAACAAATTTTTAATTTATCGAATACATTTTCTAACAGAAAATATAGAACTTAATTTTTCAAAATGGTCAGTCTTTTTTTGTTTATGTAGCAAAAAATAAAAACCCCAGTGGTAATAAAATACAGCCAAAAGAAATCTCTATTTGTGTGAAAGAAAATCATATACATTTAATTTGCATACAGTGTTGTATGACCAGGAAATTGCCAGTTAAAGTAGCACAGTGCTGAATAGCAAAAATGCCTTGTCATGAAGGGGGTAAAACCTTTCCGGAGATCAAGTAGTTAAAGGCATTGTAAACATTCCTACTTGCACCTTGTGTTTTTCACATGCATACGTTGTGTATTGATCATGTTGTTTCATGGTGTCACCTTTTTCCCTGTACAAACAGCCTATAAAAAAGTCAATCTTCACATTCCTTTGTCAGTAGTTTCTGTCTGTGTAGAAAAATAATTTATTCAGCATGGCACAGCACAGACCAAAGCATGATCTTTGTCTTTAATGTGAGAACTAACATTTCCAGCGAATAAACTACATATCCAGCAAGCACTGGGTCTCTCAGTCTAGTGCTGTGGCAGGTGAGAGCTACTCAGTAATTAGATCTGACATAGACATAAATAGGCAGAGCATTCACCAGAACACAGAGAGCTCACCATATAGCTGAAAGACATTTTTATTATCATTATTAATAAGGAACAAGCAATGAATGGGATTCTGTATGACCTAGAACAGGAGCAATATTATGACTAAGGCCTATGTAAGAGGCTGAAATGTGTCAATAACTACAGGTGTTGATTCCTTTCATTGGATGGATTTAATAAAATCATATATGTTTTATTTCTGGGACATCGCGGTGCCGGATTTTTTTCTCTTTGATTGAACTTTTGGATGTACATAACATAACATAACTGGCTACTAACATTTATAGGTAAAGTTGATCCAGGGAATGTCCGATTGCCTCTCAGGGGATCAGGAAGGAATTTTTTCCCCCCTGCTATAGCAAATTGGATTATGCTTTGCTGGGGTTTTTTTGCCTTCCTCTGGATCAACTGAGGGTGAAGGATTGTGTATATGGGATTTAATGGTTAAATGTATATATATACATATATATATATATATATATATATATATATATTTTTTATTTTTTTTTTAATTCGTTAAACTAAATGGACTTGTGTCTTTTTTCAACCTGGCTACTATGTAACTATGGGGCCATCAGAGCGCATGAGTCTCTATCTCTTCCTGTTTATCATTAAGGGCTATTTTGGGGTAGCAGCACTATTTCAATAGATGCGTTGAACAGGAATATGTCTTGTCCCTTTGGCAGCGCCTCTTTTCAGTTGGGAGCATGGCGCTTTTAACCCCCCACAAGGGGTTAAAACAGAGTTAAAAGTGCCGGCGCTTCCCGCTTCCGAGGCGATGTGCAGCCTCTTGGGAAGCACTTGCCATTCATTTCAATGGCAGGGGCGGTAGAAGAGCAGTGCATACACCGCTCACCTCACCGCTGCAAAGATGCTGCTTGCAGGACTTTTTGTAATGTCCCACAAGCGCACCCCCCAGTGTGAAAGCACTCCGGCTTTCACATTGGGGTGAATTGGGGGGGGATTTTTGAGGCGCTTTACAGGTGCTATTTTTAGCTAAATAACGTCTGTAAAGTGCCTCAGTGTGAAAGTAGCCTAAGAAACTGAAGTCGCAACACGGGAGCCCATCATTACAAGGTAAGGCAAACAAACAGCACAGGAAATAAAACTACACTAATAGCTAGTTAAAACATTTAAAAGTGTACAATGCCTTTACTGTACAATACCTTTACGGTAAAATATATTTTATAACTGTAAGTGCCCAGTGAACATGCTGTCACTGACAGCCACTCGCCTACACTAACAATTGGGAACCAATCATGTGATCAACACAACAGCCTATGATGGTGATCAAATGAGGTTTGTTTACAAACAAAGCTGTCTGTGCAGCTGTCATCATACATAGCATGCCATAACTGTTCACAGAGAGATAGCATAATGACTACTGGAGTCATCAGACTGTAGCTATCACATTGCAATAAAGTTTGGAAAAATGTATTTGTCAGTGTAAAATGAAAAAATGCTATGCTAAATAAAGGCCTTATATTTCCTTAAAAAAATGTAATTATTTAGGTGGGCAAATGTATTCATTAACCACTTCAGCCCCGGAAGGATTTCACACTTTAGGACCGGAGCCCTTTTTGCGATTCAGCACTGCGTCGCTTTAACTGACAATTGCGCGATCGTGCGATGTTGTATCCAAACGAAATTTGCGTCCTTTTTTTCCCACAAATAGAGCTTTCTTTTGGTGGTATTTGATCACCGCTGCGTCATTTCTGATCACCGTTATAAACAAAAGAAGAGCGACAATTTTGCAAAAAAACCCAAATTTCTTACTTTTTGCTAAAATACAAATACAAAAAAAAAATACAAAAAAACATTTTTTTTCATCGGTTTTGGCCGATTTATATTCTTCCTCATATTTGTGATTTAAAAATTGCAATCGGCGTTTATTGATTGGTTTGCGCAAAAGTGGTCGCGTTTACGGATGATGAGAATTAATTTCTGGGGTTTTTATTTTTTTTTATTTTTTACTAGTAATGGCGGCGATCTGCGATTTTTAGCGGTACTGCGATATTGCAGCGGACATGTCGGAACATTTTGACACTTTTTTGGGACCATTGGCATTTATACAGCGATCAGTGCTATAAAAATGCACCGATTACTGTGTAAATGCCATTGGCAGTGAAGGGGTTAACCTGCAGGGGGCGCTCTAAGGGTTAACTACGTTCCCTGGGCGTGTTCTAACTGTATGGGAGCTGCCCTAACAGGGGAAGGGAAGTGATCACAGCTTCCGTGTAAAGGAAGGCTGTGATCACAGTCCTTCCCCCTCTCACAGAACGGAGGTCCGTGTTTACTTACACGGACCTCCGTTCTTTCACTCCGAGGGGGGCATCGCGGGTGGCCGGCAGAGGTCGAATCTGCCGCACGCGCTCCCTGGCCCTCCCCAGACACAGTGAGTGCGCGGACGCGCCTCCGGCGGCGCGCGCTCACTGTGCGCGATCTGGCAGCCGCCGTCGTATGACGGTGTTTTGCCTTAAAGAGCCACCTTGTCGCCGTCAGATGGCGGTCGGCAAGTGGTTAAAATATTTTGAACACATTTTAATATAAACTGGATACCTTATATTATTTCAAATTGCTGTCATTTTTTGCACATTATGGCTCACATGAAGAAAGGAAGGGCAGAACTCTGAGCTAGCCAGAGCTCTATTCATTTTCACCCAGCACTCTGAACATGCTTATGGGACTGTAGCTGCAGTAGAGAAAAGGAGCACAGCCCGGGTGCCTTAATAACAAGACTGGCTAATTAGATATACAAACAAACACTCTGGTGGATAATCCAGTTCACAACAATGTGTATTCATATTTTTGCCTGGAACTCAGCTTTAAATAAGCCAGCAATTGCTATTTTGAAATTATGTTGATTTTGTCTATCACAGCTATATAAGAACATCCCTTAAAACTTTGCAAATTTCATGAACAACAGGCTCTAAAATATAAAGCCATTGCCGGTGCTAATGTAAGGGTATCCACTGTGAAAGTTATTAAATTGATGCTGCTATATGACTTTAAAATTGAGAGCTTAACTGCAATGATACGCTCAGTGAGTTTAAATTAAACTTACAAAGCCTAATTATGTAGTAGTTAGCTCAGTCCAGTAGCAAACATGAAATAAGTAAGTAATATCTTTCTCAGCTGAACTAACTACCCTCTTCTGGGGATATTGTTCAAACTAAATGTACAACATATTCTGTTATTACAACATACTGTTTTACCTGGGAAAACATAGGTAATTGCTTTATATAAACAGTAATAATGCATGTTAATGCTGATTAGTGTTAAATAAACTGACAGTCTGTTTTCATTTAAATGTGAGCTCTATTACAGTACACAGTTTGAGGTTGGAAAAATGTCACCAAGTCATCTTTATCAGAGCACAGAAAGTTGTACCATGTTTACCATATTTTAAAAATATTATACAAAGTATACCATTTAAATAACAAAGATCATATGGCGCATAGCATGTTAACTATGCAGAATCAGTCATGTGCTGTCATTTGTAATAGTTCTTTCAAGTGCCAAAAACTCAAAGTTAATATTTTTATGGGCATGCAAATAGAGAGATATATAGCAATAAAAATGGGACAGAGGTTCCTTCCCCTTTTCCTTCTGTATTCAGCAGGTAATAAAACATGAGTTGGGCTTAAATAATAAATATAACTATTTGAAATTGTACTAATTTTAAGGAGAACACACTAGTGAAGCTTTCACCATTATTACGTTTTTCCAGATCAATGTGTGCTTGATCTGCATATGCTTTAGTTTGGTACAGCCAAATGTTATCATAATTAAATAATATTCCTATCTGCTTAAACTGTTATGCAGCTAAGTGGTAAATGGGCTCCATATGATCAAAATTTTATTCGCACTAGGGAAGACTATAAAAGTTTATCCCTCCTTTACATCAATTTATTTAAAATCTAAAATAAGCAAGTCCATAGCTTGCAAGGAGCACTTGTTGGAACACTTCCTCTAATAGAATGCAGTCATCATATGGAGCTGGAAACCAGTGGAGGTCTTAGTGGAAGAGTACCTAAAACAAGCAGTTTCTCTGGGCTTATAGGAAAGCTGTACTAACAAAATATGTTGACAACCATTGTTGAACTATGAGTATCTTCTGTAAAATTATATTTGCTGTGATTTCTAGCTGGTAACAAAGGCTTCTTTTTACCAGCCTGCTAACAAACTGATTATGATTGAAAATTGAAATGCACAAGTAAAAATGAGAAGACTGTGTGAAGCCGTACTAACAAAATAAGTTGGCAACCATTGTTGAACTATCTTCTGTAAAATTATATTTACCTTGATTTCTAGCTGGTCCAAATAATTATTTTACCTGCCTGCTAGCAACTGGTAGAGATTGAAAATTGAAACGCACAAGCAAAACTGGGTGAAGATGTCAGCAAAAGAGCTTGTGGACATTACGTTTCTGGAGTGGAGGTAAAAACAGTGTATTTTCCAGCAACTCTCAGCCTCATATAACCTACTGTACCTAGCAAGGACTTCTACATCTTCCTCTGATTCTGTCATATCCTATCCTCGCTATTCATAAGTAATGAAGCAGTCTGTAAGGACTTGCTGTCATTTTGCAGCCAGATATCCATCAAAATTAAAGGGATCTCCAACATCTATAATATACTATCTCACCCGGCATCTACACGTAAATCTTCAAACATGGTTTTTTGGAATCAAAACTGCAAATCTCGTTTCCCCATGATGTCTGGCACTGAACTCTTAGGTTCCCTTCTGTTTTCCCCAGAAGTGTGTCTCATTGGAAACCCTGATGAAAATATACTACTACTATTGGCCCACATATTTCCATCTCAGTTCCCGAAATGCTGGAGAAACTGTGATGCTGTGGGTAACATCATCCACATCTGGTGGTCATCGCCCCTTTTGGAAGAAAGTATCCACCTTAATTTCTGATACTACTCATGTTTCACATGTGCTAACTCCACAATTGGCTCGCTTTGACCTAGACTCTTCTCCCTGGCCCACAACATTTCTCCCCATTATAACACATATTTTGATTGCAGCGCGTGTAACCTTAGCATGCGCATGGAAGAATCCACTTCCACCGACATTCTCCTCTCTCATCTCTATAATTAACAACCATTGTCTTATGGAATTTCTCTTAGCCAAATCCCATCTGACAGGAGATAAATTTAACAAACATTGGTCCCCACGGTCATCACATCCCAGAAGCATCACACTGTCTTGATCAGTAGTATAATTTCCTTTGACAGGTCCCATCCATGGGCGTTACATTTTCTCATATCTTGGACCAAAAGGAGCCAGAAGTGAACCCTTTGCCTCAATGTATAATTTCATACTTTTGGGTCTCTTCAATACTAATTTACATCTACCTCTTGACTTCCCCCTTTTTCCTACCTTCTTTTCACCCTCCTCTTTCCTATTTCTACCCCCTTTCCCTCACCTTGATATTGTTCCTGACTGGAGGAATAGTGTTGTGACTCACTAACTGCCTTAGCGTTAGCATTCCATTGCATATGGGTATATTATACTTAATATAGAAGTACTTACCTAGCTGGATGCAGCATTGGCCCAATGCTGCATCTGTCCCCCTGCCAGCTCTAACACTGATAACTGAGTGATCAAACACTGCTGATCACTCAGTTCTCACAGTTCTGTGAGCAGAGAGCTGGTGACTGTCAGTCACCACTCTCCGCTCTGCCCCCCCATTCTTACTGGATCACTGGGCTGTGGAGGGGGCAGGGGTGGTTGGCTCAGGTGGCTCACTGGGAAGCTGAGCCGGGTGTCGGTCCAGGCACGTGGGCGGATGCCAACCACATGATTGCAATCTTTCCCCAGCCTGGACCGGCTCTGTGATGTCAGCCGATAGCGGACTTCAGCCCACTCTCTACTAAAAATGGGTCACAGGCGTGCAGAACAAACTGCACTCCTGTGAGCCACAGAAGTACAGCAAAACAAACTTTGGCTGTACTTCTCCTTTAAGGATCTCAAGATGTTATCATTTTATTCCATATGCATATGTACTTGCTTATTGTTGGAGAATACTTCTCCTCTCTACTTTGATCCTTGTACTCTATTTCTTTTCTCTCAATAAAATTATTGAAAGAAACATTGTGGATTTTAGTTCTAATTTTAAGCTTAGGTCCAGGCACAAAAACTTTCATTAAAATATATTCTCCACCAAAAATGTATATAGGATCCACTGTATGAGCACCAAATGCATTTAAAAAAAATAGATATTACCTTTGAAAATTAACATTGACATCATCACTGTGTTAAACCTAGCTGGCTGTTGGTGGAAACCAGACACTCTACCCACAAGCATTTTCAGAGGCAAGTAGGCAAAAGTAGCCTTCACATTTATTTCAATATAGGTTCCCTTTAAGAGTTTTTCAGAATTTTAATAAAAGCTCAAAATCTCTTTCAGATAAAATATCCATTGGACCAATGAGCTGAACTGAAAATGATTAAAATAAACAGATTCCTGAAACAATCAGTAATATGTTCTTTTGACTGCTTTGACTTACATTATAAATTCAAAGTATAAAATATAACACAGTGAAAATAATTACTTTTACATTTAAGACTACAGCTTTATATTTGAGACAACGGCGTATTTGTATGCAAATCTCTGCCACAATTTTGTAATGTGTTTTGTCTTAAAGTTATTAATTTAATTTTCTTATTATCTCTTTGTTGTTTCCAAGGAAAACATTGCCTAAACAATTGGATATTACCAGTTACTTACGCTTTGCTGCTCAACATCATACAGTTGATATATTGCAAGTTCTCTGCAACAGTCTCTTATTCTTGTTTTAGCAAATAATAATTAAAACAATCTCTACTTGAATGCAATTCAGAAGTAATTCTGCCACACAAAGCAGAGCTCATAATCAATCTGTGCTCCATATGACATTTTATGAATAATATAAAAATATTTTTTATTCCAGTGTTTGTCTTTTCTTAAGCTCCACAAAAATATCAATGTTTGGTATACTATTATACATAGACTACAATGGTTTTAGGTACGTGTTATTTTCTATTTTTTTTGTCAAGTTTATTGGTGTTTAAAGTGATGTTTATCTTTGTTTTAAAAAATTATCATTTAATACTGGGTATAATACTGGCTCTTTATAAATAGAGAGCTGCTTGTCTTCAGATTCTGTTCCTTATTTTTTCCAAACTTCATTTTAATAATTTTTAGTTCTGGAGTCATAGTCTATTTGATTGTCAGTTACAGATAAAGAATTGTAACAGAATGGTGTAACAATATTGGCATTCCAAAAACAACATAAACAGTTAAATAAACATGCATATGCATGAACCATAAATGTTTGAATTAATTTGAGAAAGGCAAGTGCCCGATGAATCATTCCCATCTGTCCCGACATGGAGTGTGAAAAAACTTTGGGCAAAAATAGTTCCTAATTGCAAATTCACATGCAGTTATGTGAAAAATATGGGAGGAGTTTCTGAGTTATAGCTGTGTGTGAACTTAAACTTCAGCTATTGAACTCAGTAAATGCCATTTTTGTTTGATTTTTTCTTCAAAAAAGCAGATCAAGATACACAGGCATATGCATGAAAGTCCTGGTTTAAAAAGAAAATGCAAGGGGCGTGGCCAGGATGTAAGCGGAAGAAGACGTGCCTCAGGCCAGCTCCCGAGATCAGCACAGTTCATCCTCTCTTACCTTGGGTTCCTCCCACCATCCTGCTCAGCAAGCTGTTGCCTCCTGTCTGGGGAGCGATTCTGCTTCTCCCCATGTCTGGCAAAGGCAAGTCAGGCAGCAAATCTCTCTGCTCTGTGCTGTGGGCCTCAGCGCCAGTCACAAGTGCGGTGGCCATCTTGCTTGTCAGCTGCTCACAATTAGCTTCAGTGGTGGTGCAGACAGAGGAGTGGATGGCTGCAGCGATGGATCCAGTGATGGATGCTCCCTCCCCTGTCATAAATCCTGAGCCATCGGAGGGACAGGCGACTGCTGCAATACTGGCAGCCATTAAGGCAAGTAAATCCATCATGGTGAACAGGATTTACTCTCTGGCAATGGAATGTGAGCTGATAAGGAAGGACCTTGATAAGTTCAGGGGCTGACTGTCTGCTGCAGAATACCGCATCTCTGAGGTGGAGGATAATGCTGCCTCCAATGCCCAGATTCTGACTGATCTGCAGAATAAATTTAAGATCCGAATGGGCCATTCCATTCCGAGGATGCGGAAAAAAACGCCTCCGTCTCAACAATGTCCGAGTGGTGAGCCTCCCAGAAGGGGCATAAGGCTCTAACCCAGTGGTGTTTGCGGAGTCGATCTGTAAACAACTGCTAAACTTGCAACATGTTTCACCGGTATATGTAGTCGAACGGGCTCAGAGCCCCTACAGGATACAGACTGGCAGGTGCACCACCCAGATCTTTCCTTGTACACTTCCTTAACCACCTAAGGACCAGAAGGATTTCCCACTGTAGGACCAGAGCACTTTTTGTGATTTGGCACTGCGTTGCTTTAACTGACAATTGCGCAGTCGTGCGACGTTGTACCCAAACAAAATTAACGTCCTTTTTTTTCCCACAAATAGAGCTTTCTTTTGGTGGTATTTGATCACAACTGTGTCATTTCTGATCACCGCTATTAACAAAAAAAGGGACAGTTTTGAAAAATAAAGAATATTTTTTACTTTTGCTATAATATATATCCATAAAAAAAAAAACTATAAAAAAAAATGTATTCATCAGTTTTGGCCAATTTATATCCTTCCTCATATTTGTGGTAAAAAAAAATTGCGATCGTCGTTTATTGATTGGTTTGCGCAGTTGCCGCATTTACAAACCATAAGAATTCATTGAAGTCGTTTTCACTATTTTTTTTTTTACTAGTAATGGCGGCAATCTGCGATTTTTATTGGGACTGCGATATTGCAGTGGACATGTCAGACATTTATGACACTTTCTGGGACCAATGACATTTATACAGCGATCAGATATAAAAAAAAAACACGGATTACTGTATAAATGTCATTGGCAGGGAAGGGGTTAACCTGCAGGGGGCAATCTAGGGGTTAACTGTGTTCCCTGTGTGTTTTTAACTGTATGGGGCTAGGGCTGCCAGGGGCATAACAGATCTAGATTATAACAACACTGCGCTAACCAAAAGCATCACAGCAGCAGCGGCTCAAATACTCAGTCCAAGTATATACAAATTCTATATAACAAAGGAGCCGTGCTAATAGATTGAGCATATGAATATTAGTAGATCTAAAAAAGTCTCTGCTAATTTCAAAAGAAATTTTTTTTCACCAAGATTGGTAACAGTTCAAGGTATTGCAGAAAAAATGGGCTGTGTTCAACAATCCTCAATGTCCAAATTGAAGGCTTACCGTATAACGGTCATAACAACGCTCACACATGTATCGAGTAAATTTTTCTTCAATCCGTGCTCACAAGGCACACGATGAGGACCTCTCTCCACAAAACTCGCAGGGATCGATGGCACATGTAGAGTGGTATTAAAGAAGGGGGCTATATGGTGAAGTAAGTATGCAATCGCCTAGGGGTTAAACCCACCACCTACACCAGACACCAGTGTGCACAATACAGGAGTGGGACCTCCACCATAGGGATTCAAGGCTTACCAGCTCACCGCCAATCAGCGCATATAAGTACTACAGGTGTAAGTGAATCAGCTTCTCTTATGCATGGGACCACGAATCTCCCGACCAGCATCAATATTGAGGAGTAGTCCGGGATAAGTCGGTCATAAGTGCCATGTCAAAAGAAAGGCCACATAGTGCAAAACTGTATGGTAGGTTTATTTGTAAAGGATAAAATTCTACTCACATAAAAAATACTGGTAACAGCAGTGTGCAGCGGTACACAGCGATACACGAATAAAACAGCCGGCTAGTAATAGAGGTATTCTTAGCTTTCCCACGTGTCGGCTTTTTCCTCCCGGATCGATCTTGCTTTCGCAAACTTGACTTTACTCCCTTTTATTACAGATGCCACATACTTAGCTGGTGGAATCTCTGACCACACTCCGCTAAAATTTATATTGCCTTTAGAACCTCCAAAAGGGATTGGAATGTAGCTGCTGTATCCTGGGTGATTGGCGGATCCCTCGGTGGAATCCTTGGATTCCCTGCGGTTGCTGGAGTACTGGGACGACAATGAGGGCTCGGCTGCCCCGCCCGTAGTATGGGATGCCTTTAAGGCAATAATCATGGGAACTTATATTTGTGTGATAAATGCCACCAGAGCATAACATAACAAGGCTACGGAGGAAATGCAGACTAGGGAACAAAATTGTGCCCACCTTGCGGAGTCACCCTCTCCAACTTCACTGCCGGAACTGCAGATGGGTAGGTGGGAAATCCTAGTTCATTATCAGGATCTTACACACTGTGTTTTCCAGAAAAGGGCTGAGAATTTGTTTGAAAAGGCAAACAAAAATGGCAAATTGTTAGCCCTTTCACAGCAGATAGCCAGCCACATACAGTAATCCCATGTGTCTACTCTTCAGAGGGCACCATGTTGAGAGCCAGTGATGAGATTTGACAGGCCTTTGTACCTTACTATTCTTTCTTTATTATACTCCCCTATTCCTCAATACGAGGAATCTCAATTATCACATTTGTTGGCTTTGCTCCAGATTCCCATGCTCCCTGATTCAGTCGGCATGCAGTTAGATGCTCCTTATATGATTGAGGAATTGGCAGCTGCTATTGGCTCCTTTCCCAATGGCAAGCCATAACCTGGATTTCGTTATTCCCAAGCTGCTGCAGCTGTATGGTGAGTGTTTGGAGGCTGATAGCTTGCCAGCATCCTTTTATGATGCACATATCGTATTTTTGTCTAAGCCTGATAAAGACCCCTTTTACTGCTCTTCCTACCGCCCAATTGCATTACTGAACATGGATCTGAAGATACTAACCAAAATGCTTTCTACAAGACTTACAAGGGTATTTCAGTACTTAATGTCCTTGGATCAGACAGGCTTCATGCCGCAAAAAGCTACGGATATCAATATTCGCAAAGTATTTATCCATACTCCCTTTAGGCTGGGGGGGGGGGGCTTGGTGTTCTTGGACCTGGAGAAGGCCTTTGATTCCATTGACTGGAAATATATGAAACATGTTCTGGGTCATATGGGGTTTGGCCCAGTGTTTCTGAAATGGATATCTTTACTGTATGATCACCCAGTAGCTGCTCTTAGACTAAATGGTCAAGTTTTTGAGGTCTTTCCAGTGTCCAGGGGCACCAGGCAGGGTTGTCCTCTGTCCCCAGGACTCTTTGCGCTCCTTATGGAGCCATTGGCAATAGCTTTACCCTCCTCACCTCACATCCAAGGCATTCAAGTAGGCAGCTTAACGGAAACCACTGCCCTATATGTGGATGACCTAATCCTCTTTCTGGAGGATTCAGGTCCCCCACTACAAGCAGCCTTGTACAATCTAGATAGCTTTGCAGTAGTATCTGGCCTGAAGGTAAACTGGGTCAAATCTAAAATCCTTCGTCTGCATTCTTACCCTGTCCCTGGGGGAGTGACCCCATTGGCACCTCTCGAGTGGGTATCCCAAATCAAATATTTGGGCTTGGTTGTGACTAATTCCGTAGCAGAATTCATATCTCTAAATATCTCCCCGCTCATTAATATTCTTAAAAATAGACTAAATAATTGGAAGAATCTTCCTCTTTCCCTGATAGGGAAAATTAATCTCATTAAGATGAAGATTTTACCTCTCCTCTTCCTTTATATTTTTTAGGAATTCCCCAGTGTGGATTCCCGAAGCGATCTGGCATGGAGGGACGCTTCGCCTCAAAATAGCTCTTCTACAGCAGCCATGGCAGGAGGGGGGTCTAGCAGCTCCAAATGCCTTTAAATATTTTCTGGCTGGACAGCTGTTGTTTGCTCATAGTTGGTTGACCACCCTCTTCGATGAAGCCGCAGTGTCCCTAGAAGCAGCATGCTTGGGATCCTATGAGGCTTTACAGCACTTATTATACAGGGGTCCTAAGTCTCCACATAGTTTAACTAGCTCCATGCGCACGGTGCTGAGGGCTTGAGGTGTGGTCCATGGCTCCTAAGACCCCCTAAGTTCTCTCCACATGTACCCCTGTGGAAAAACCTGAAGTTGTTCCATTTGTATTTGTACCCTGACCCAATAGTATGGACGAAATATGGCATTAAAACATTACAACACATTACATCTCTTTGAAGTCCTTTGATGAGTTAAAGGCATTATACCAACTACCTAATTCCCATATATTTAGGTATTTATAATTACAACACTGTTTTCAGGCTCAGTTTGGTCCCGGGCATGTTTCCCTAGAAGCTAGTGATATGGAACTGTTGTTGCGGAAAGAGGATCTGGCCAAGCCATTGTCTACTATTTACAAAGATCTTTTCCCAGAGACCATTACACTGCTACGCCCCTGTAAAGCAGCATGGAAAGTTGGGGCTCCTGGCCTAGATCAGGAGGAGTGGAAGGATGTTTCAGAAGCTCCCTTTACCAGATTAGTCTCTCCTAGAGACCGCTAAATACACTTTAAGTTTCTTCATAGGGCCTATCTTACACCTGCAAGACTGGCTAAAATATTTGGGAACCAATCCTCCCTTTGCTGGCGATGTTTCACACTAGATGCAGGTTTCATGCATGTTTTTTGGAATTTTCCGGCTGAAGGTCCCTTCTGGAGGGAGGTTTTGGCATACATTAAATCTATAACTAACATTTTTGTTCCCCTTTCCATAGAAGTGTGTTTATTAAGCTTGGTCGCCTCACTTGCCACTACTAAAGATATACATACCCTCCTTACGCTATTGTTGTTTTACGCCAGGAAGTTGATTATACTATCTTGGAAAAAATCATCAGCACCCTCTATAGCAGCATGGAAATCATTGGTGAACAAAGCTGCCACTTTGTATAAGGCTACCTATGCAAGGAGAGGTGCATTTACCAAGTTTGAAAGAGTGTGGGGTAAATGGTTGTCTTCTACGGATACTGTTTCTGAGTAATTAATGTATAAACTCACTCTCTCAGTTGTATATATTGTTGTTATATATATACCTCTGCAGCTGACAGTTTATTCTTTATTCTGGCTGGTGGGGGAGTGGGGGGGGGGGGAATAAGTGTGGAGACGTTATGAGTATCCTGCAGTAAATGACATGGGGGGGGGGCGGCATTTCACTGGTCTAGGGCTTGTCATCCATTGGGGTGATTTAGACACTGGTAAACTTGATGAGGCTATTATTGTACTATCACGTTATTTTTAGTTTTTCTTTTCGATTTTTGTATGCATGTTACTTGGCAGCTTGTATGCTGCAATTGCTGCATTTTTTAATATACCCTTTAATATTCAATAAACAGAAATGTATAAAAAAAAAAGAAAGCAAAATATTCGTCTGCAAAAGTTCATATTTACATGACTTAAAGTGGTTGTAAAGACTAGCCATTTTTATCTTAATGCATTCCCTGCATTGAGGTAAAAAATTACCCAGCATTTGTATAGCGCTACCAACCAACCCCCCCCCCCAATACTTTACTAGGTCCAGCACCTGTTCTCACCTCTTTTGCTGCATTCACAGGACAGATGCAGCAGTGGGAGCCATTGGCTTCTGCTAATGTCAATCAAATCCTGTGAGGAGGGAGCGGGGGGCAGGGCCAAGCCATGCTGTGTGTATCTATGGACACACAGAGCAGTTTAGGAGTGAGCTTACAGGTGTAGAGGGGAAGCCGAGTGCGCTGGCAGGGGACCCCAGAAGAGGAGGTCTGGGGCTGATATAAGCAAAACTATTGCACAGAGCAGGTAAGTGCTATAAACCTGTTTGTTATTTTAATTTTAAAAAAACCATTTACAATCACTTTAAAAATATATGTTTAGCCTTGACCATAGTAAATAAATAAAAATATATATGTAAATGACTATATATTCCCTGTAAGAGAAATTGTAACTGAGCCATTTTTAGTAGCGTGAGAAGGCAAGTCACATAGAATGATATTTTAGGATTAAAAAGATCTATTTGACACTAGGAATGCTTGTGGTTTCTGCCTGTTTGTGCATGCATTTATGCTATATATAAAGATATTCCATTATTTCTATATGTATGGTGTCAGGCACATTTTGCTGTATGGGCAGACTGCAGTTCTCAAAAGATCAAACTTTTTGGTGTAGCCTCTCCCCAGTTTTGAGGGGGAGGGGCCTATTATGAGTTTTGCTTGCAGTGAGAATATTTAAACAGAAAGATGTCAGCAGACAAGTTAACTGTGAGGAAGAAGGTATACCCCAAAACACATCAGTTCTCACACCTGCTGATGAGTGCTACCCACAGCGCAGGGCTTCCACACTGGGCATCTGTGATAGACTGATGAGGTACAGAGGCTTTTGAAGGGGACTGGATGTTAGCCTACTGACTATGGGCCCTTGTTTGTTAAGGGAAACCTTTGTTTCAGCTCCCCATGCCTCTCTTATGTCTAAATCACCCTGTGTCTATTAGGGGCACCGGGCAGCTGAGCAAATAATGGAAAACTACTTAATGGATGCTAAAAATGTGGTTTGGATTACTTCAAATGGGACTGTAATATTTATCAATAATATCCCTCAAGAAATCTATGATACATTAATTCCACTGTTTTAGAATGATGGAACATTGTATGAGCTTTGTAGACTGTTGCCATGCCATCTGCAATCCCTGATTAATCAAAGCATTGCTTAGATATGGATTCCATGGTCATCAATGTTGGAGTCAGACCGTCTGCTACTGGGGGCTCCTGCTATTGTCTGAAAGTGTTCTGTGTTTGTACTTATGATAATGTCTAGTGGCCTAGAAGCTCGGTGATGGCAAGTCTGGCCTGTAGTGAGATCCCGATTAATCAAAGCATTGTCTAGATATGAATTCCCATTCACCTATTGTTTCTGTCTGGTGGCTAATTTGACTAAACTATAAAGGATTCTATATGATGGGATTAGTCATGAGTCAGCTGTACCTCTTTAGCTAAACCATTGTGTGATGTTTTAGGTAAATATTTTGGTCATTGTTAATGTGATGAGAGACCTCCTTTTTAAGTGTATAAAAGCCTGTATTATTGTTCAAATAAACAGTACTTATTCTGGTTTATTCGGACACTTAGACCGATCAATGGGGTTCTTGATCCGATATAGTCAAAATCTTATTTGGTCTTATTCATGACAAATAAACTTGTTATTATGTCCGAAAATATGTGAATTTTTCCTCCAGAG
>BLSH010381528.1:634188-644479 GCA_018402905.1 Glandirana rugosa | reverse complement strand
TGGTATACACTAGGACAAGGGCCTTCCAATCCCAGAGCAATGGGCCAGTAACCAACGGGAGTTGCGGATGGCATTCCTGGGAGAGCAGTCCCAGAAGCAATGGGTTACTGAGCTGGACCGGCTGGCCCAGCAGGAGATAGAGCTGGACAATCAATATCAAGCTCTGCAATGGCATGCAGAGCAGAAATATTTAGGGGGGACAACAGAATGCTCTCTGGAGGGATATGACTTTGGCGGCCCTGGATTGCTGTGGGAGAGCCTTAAAAATGTTTTTTGTGTTTGGCGATGAAGGGGAACCTACCCTTGAGGACCTGTAAGAATACACAGAGGCTATGCTCGGTCTTAGTGTAATAATGAAATAGCAGAAAAGATACCACGCTTACTATTAGTCAACCACACCAATTTGATGGAAAATTGTAACAAAATATATCTTATGGTAATGAGTGCAACAATAAAGCAATATATTCAAGTGAAAAACAGTCCAAACATGGCGAATCACTGATTAAAGTGTCCTGTGCTTATATAGAAGTAAAAAATAAATTATAATAGTGTCCAGTGCTTAAAGATGTCTTCAGATGAAGACGACTACTAACATCCACCAGGTTGTATGTGAATATCCACCAACGCAATCTTAAATACGCTTACCAGAACTTGGTGAAAAAACAGCCAAACACACTGTCTATACAGATATCCTCCAATAGGCAACTCCAGATGTCTCTTGGGACTATTGCGGACACTGTTCCAGCAGCAATAACCAGTATGAACTTGCTCATAGGATTTCCATAGTGACAAATCACCGGGGTATTTCAACGAGTCATAGAATAAAGAGAAGACATCGCCATAGTGTAAAACCAACTTGTAAGTGTAGTGATGACTCACTGGGCTGTACATAGTCTGTGCAGAGAGTAGCGCTGTGAGAGGGACCCAGAGGCCCACCCAATGGCAGAGAGCAGCAGTGACTGGTCTTTAAACACAGGAAGCTCCTGCACAGAAGCAAGGGATTATTGCATAGATATTTTTGAATACAAAGCACTGACACATTCCATCTGATAATTTGGCAGTGATATGCCCACCAAGGAAACATTGGCAGCTGTTGAAATCTTCAATTGATTGTGTAGTCCCTTCTTGGCTGTGCTCTCACAGGCTAATGCCCCCACATAACTTCAAAACTGGTATTACCTAGTTCTTGGGGTAAGTAGCCAGATTCACAGGTCTCGTGTTCCAGAGCTTGGGAAGCAGCTTTGTGGTGGAGATACCCAGTTGGAGTGTCCAGGGTCCATCCCAACATCTAAATAATCAATAAATGTTTTTAAGGCAATGCACAGGTATTGGAGGACCTTAGTTATGAGGAAAGATTACAAGCACTGAACTTATTCTCTCTGGAGAAGAGACGCTTGAGAGGGGATATAATTTCAATGTACAAATACTGTACTGGTAACTCCACAATAGGGACAAAACTATTCTGCACAAGGGAGTACACAAAGACACACGGCTATTCACTAAAACTAGTGGAAAGGCTGATTTACCTTTAACAGGGTAGAGGGTTCTTTACAGTAAGAGCAGCGAGGATGTGGAATTCACTTCCAAAAACAGTTTTTTGAAACTATCTATGCTCCCAGCTGGAACCACTATTAGATGGGCACCTAAGGGACCACAACATTGAGGGATACACAATGTAATACTGATATAAACGCACACACATAGGTTGGACTTGATGGACCTGTGTCTATTTTAAACTTCACTTACTATGTAACTATGTAGCACAGGGCTGTTTCACCCTTCTTGCTATCTTGTCGTTTAGAACCAAAGATTTCCCCAATCAGAAAATGGCAAGATGCTGGTCATCAATCTCTAAAGTTCTGGGACTATTTGGTTTTTCATTCTAACTTCAGCATTGATGTGGTGATTTTGTTTTTTATGTGTGAATGTAGAAATTGTAAATGATGAAAGCAAACAGCGAGTTCCAATTTTTTATAAAATGCCAGTAATGTATGCTCAAAATTCTTTAAAACAGTTTGGTTTTTTAATTGTTTAGTATTGGTTTCCAACAGAAAAAATAACATCTGGGATTATATGATTTGGCTGAATCTAAGTAAGGCAATTATGTAACTTTATTTTGATTTTATTAGAGAGTGATATAACATGAGGATGTGAGAGAGGAGGAAAGAGGAAGAGAAAGAACAAGAGATATAGAAAAATGAAAGTGCAAGAATAAAAAGAGAGAGAATAAAAATGAAAGACAAAGAGCAACGAGAGAGAGAGAGGGGGATTGAGGGCGAGAGAACTAGAAAGAAAGAAAATATGAGAGAGAGAGAAGGAAAGAGAGACTAAGGAGGAGAGAGAGGACTATAGGGAGAAGGGGAACGAAGGAGGGAGATAGATAGATAGAAAATGGCAGAGTAAGAATTAAATATAATAAATCTTTAAACAGACTTAATAAAAAAAATGTCATTGTGTCTATTTAAATCACAGTATATTGTAGATGGATTACACTTTTTTTATTACATTTTTAATACATATGTTATAAGTTTTTTTTTGCTGCTAGGACATGGAAGATTTTGGAAGAATTTAGTAGGCCCTGGTCATACTAAGGTTGAGGAAACTGTACAGATATTGTGCAATCAGATTGTGTGTGGTCTGCTTTAGAGTGGAGCATCTTCTGCAGCTGACCACTTTCTCCCACAATAATGTGACAGGGTAATAAGGTTAACCAATAGTAATCCTCCTTTAACTTGAAATTGCATAAACAGTTCTTGATTATCCATGTATTGCCCAATGCTTTTGGATTTGTTGATGTATGGGTTCTTTTAGCGGGATGCAAAAATCCAATTAACCTTTGAAAATGTTCATTATCATGCACAGAAAATTCTTTGTTGCCTTTGTCACCTAGCAACATAAACTATTTTTGTATCTGCAATAATGTAATCAGTAAGGTTATAAGTTATTAGAAAACTGTTGTCATATCAATTTAAGCTTTATGTACCTGTGGGGTATATTTACTAAAACTGGTGCACTCATAATCTGGTACAACTGTACATGGTAGCCAATCAGCTTCTAACTTCAGCTTGTTCGATTAAGCTTTGACAATAAAACCTGAAAGGTAAATGGTTATAGTTTTATAATGGTTATGGTTTTACTGTATATAAATTGTAATAAAGGCATAAATGTAATACTATTTATACTCCTACATTTACTCCATTCAGACATTTTTCGTTGGTTATTCATTTGATCAATAGGTATTAAGCAAGTGCTCCCATATAGCAAAATACATGGATGGACCTTATTATGTAGCTGTGATCTTGCAATTGCGGGTGTTTTCTCGATAGAGAATTCTTTGTTCCGTATGTCTTCTTGTAATTACCTGGAAATATCCACTGCTATGTGTTTAGCAGACAGTATGTAATTACTGCCTATGAAACCATACATCACTGTGCTAATTAATCTTTATTGTATCAGTAGAGATTAAAGTAGACTTAAAGTGGTTGTAAAGGCTCAAAGTTTTTACCTTCATACATTCTATGCATGAAGGTAAAAAACCTGTGTACAGCAGCCACCCCCCCCCCAATACTTACCTGAGCCCCATCTCGATCCAGGAGAGCAGCGGCTCTCCTGGGTCTCTTCCTCCTCATTGGCTTAGACAGCATTGGGTGCCATTGGCTCACGCTACTGTCCAATCACAGCCAGTGAACCAATGAGGAGAGAGCGGGGGGTGGGGCGACGCTCTGTGTGTGAATGGAGAGACAGAGCAGTGCCTTGAGAGTAAACCTGCTCAGGTGCCCCCCATTGCAAGCTGCTTGTTGTGGGGGCACTTGGCAGGAGGGAGGGGCCAGGTGCACTAGCAAGGGACCCAAGAAGAGGAGGATTGGGGTAGCTATGTGCAAAACCACTGCACAGGGCAGGTAAGTATGACATGTTTGTCATTTTTTTTTTTAAAACTGCCTTTAATATCACTTTAAACAAGAACATCTGACCTAAAGTATCTGTTACAGTGACAAATGTCCAAAATTATGAGTGCATTACCGGAGTGTGGACACAGGGCTCACCAAGTATCCCCATGGAACTTGTCACCCCCCACAACCAACCCCTATACTTTCCTTCCTGCATTGTCCTTATGGTTAACTGCTGAATTGAATTAGTATAATAAAGGTACATATTCTCTCTGATGGCTTTCTTTGTTTACCATTAGGCCATGTCAACTCCTTTACACCTCATATTTTGGTCACTGATACAAATACACAAATACACAGAAAATATCTTTTACCAGAGGATCCCCCATTGCTTTGATCCTGGGCAGCCTTAAACAAATGATGATTGGAAGCTGAAATTTGAATGTAAATGAAGAAATAAAGTCAGTTTTTTCATTTACAAGTTTTAACATTTGTGCTCTTACATAACAGTTTAGATATTTAATTAAGCTGTTCCCCCCCCCCTTCTCCCCCCCCTTCTCCCCCTTTGTCATGGCTTAATGTGAAGTATTATTTTTAATAATAAACATGTCATACTTACCAACTCTTTACAATGATATTGCACAGAGTGGCCTCAAATCTTCTCTTCTGGAGTCTCCCGTCGGTGCTCTCTGCTCCTCCTCTTTACAGTGTGCCTCCATAGGAAGCCTCTTTCTATAGGGTAGCACCTGCTGGCTCACGCCTGAGCCATGCTGTGTGCGTCTATTGACACATGCAGTGGGGCTTGGCCTTGCCCCATGCTCCCTCCTCGCTGGATTTGACTAACAGCAGGTCAGGGGATGCACTAAGGTAAAAATATTTTAGCTTCAGAACCACTTTAAACTTTACTGGGGTATTGTCACTCTGGTGGTTTATACAGTTACTTTAGAGCTCCTGAGCACAATGTGGTTTAGTTAATGTTTTAATGGTGATTTTGGTCTGTTACATATAGTTACATAGTTAGTAGGGATGGGCCGAACAACCCCCTGTTCGGTTTGCACCAGAACTTGCGAACAGGCAAAAAATTTGTGCAAACATGCGAACCCTATTAAAGTCTATGGGACACAAACATGAAAAATCAAAAGTGCTCATTTTAAAGGCTTTTATGCAAGTTATTGCCATAAAAAGTGAACGGGGACCTGGGTAAAAAAAGTTTAAATCAATCATTTTTTCAGGAGCAGTGGTTTTAATAATGATTAACTACTTACCAACCGGGCCCCTTTTTTACATTTGTTGGTTACAAGCTAAAAACAGTTTTTTTTTTGCTAGAAAATTACTTAGAACCCCCAAACATTATATATTTTTTTTCTTCAAACACCCTAGAGAATAAAATGGCGATTGCTGCAATACTTTTTGTCACACGATATTTGCTCAGCGGTCTTTCAAGCGCGATTTTTTTGGAAAAATGTCAATTTTTTGAGTTGCAAAATAAGACAACAGTAAAGTTAGCCCAATTTTTTTGTATATTGTGAAAGAGGATGTTACACTAAGTAAATAGATACCATGAAAATTGCGTGCACTCGCGGAATGGCGACAAAGTCCAGTACTTAAAAATTTCCATAGGCGACTCTTTAACATTTTTTAACGGTTACCAGGTTAGAGGTGCAGAGGAGGTCTTTTGCTAGAAATATTACTCACACTCTGGCGATCGTGGCAGTACCTCACATGTGTGGTTTGAACACCGTTTTCATGTGCGGGCACGACTTACATATGCGTTTTCTTTGTTGCGCGATGGATGTAAACATCCATTGTGATAGTAATATATGGTAACAGGTACACTTTTTGGAGGGCTGGGGGGTCTAAAAGACCCTCCATCCCTCCTTTGCACTCCACAGTATTCAGATCGCCAAAAACGGCTATTCTGAATACTGCCATATTTTTAAAATTGGCGCCATTAGCCGCTGAATAAACCGGAAATGACGTTGTGACGTATCTTCCAGAATTTGCCAAAGGAGACCCGATCGGAGCTGATTTCAGCTTCTGTCAGGTCTCCTTCTAGCCGGCGGAGGCGACGGATCATCGCTCCGGTCTCCCGGTGGGACGGGAGGCCAGAGAAGAGTGGCGGAAGGCGACGGGAAGGGGGGATGTCCCCTCCCGCCCCCTGGGATAACAACCGAGCGGCTCCTGAGCCGGTTTGGTCATTATCTCCTGATAGCCGACCGTCCACTCTAAAAACGATACTGGGATATAGCCTGCAGCTGCAGGCTATGTCCCGGTACAGCCACTCAAAACTAGCCACTGCCTATTTACTGCACTGGTCGGGAAGTGGTTAAAGTGAAAAAATAAATGTAGCAGGCATGATGGAGAAATGAAAGACAATGTGTCCTGCAATTTCTCCTTTCGGCCACAAGATGGAGATAATGAGATTCTGACTGGTCCTTTCAGAAAACTGTGAGAAACAGGGAAGTGGCAGGAAGTGCTGAGGGGAGACTAAACAGAGGGAATTCTGAGGTGATTTTAGAAGAGACAGACAAGCTTTTACACAGAACAGAGGGAATTCTGAGGTGATTTAAGAAGAGACAGACAGGCTTCTACACAGCACTTGAGAGGGGAAATCTGTGAATAGAGGGACACCACTGAGGAGAGAGACATTTGTGAGGAGTGAGGAGAGTCACCTAAAAGAGAGAGACACACACTTTCTTCAAGACTACTGAGAGAGTGCTGCCAGGAGACAGAAGGGAGCCAGGAACAGTGTCACCCTCCCGGTCTGCCACCGTTCAGCTCAGGAACACTGCTCAGCAACCCAGTGCTATCCAGCAGAGATGACCCACAACGTTCAGGGATCGTAATATCCATCCAGGTGTCCAGGCGGCTGCTGTCCAGTCACCTTGCCAGTTCAACTACCAGACATCCTCACCGGCTGATAGGAGGAGATCCGTTGTCTTGCAACTTTGCTAAGAGCCTGAACAAGCATTGAAAATCTCCATTATGTCATCACACAGAGGATTGGTGAGCGGTGTAAACCCAAAACATTCGCATCCGAGCCATTTCTGGCACTCCTCTCCTTCATGTATAAATGATCATTTTTTTGCTAGAAAATTACTCAGAACCCCCAAACATTATATATGGTTTTTTTAGCAAAGATTCTAGGGAATAAAATGGAGGTTGTTGCAACTTTTTATGTCTTGCGGTATTTGCGCAGCGATTTTTCGAACGCGTTTTTTTTTGGAAAAAAAACTGTTTCATGAATTAAAAAAAAAACAAAACAGTAAAGTTAGCCCAATTTTTTTTCATAATGTGAAAGATGATGTTATGCCGAGTAAATAGATACCCAACATGTCACATTTTAAAATTGCGCAAACTCGTGGAATGGCGCCAAACTTTGGTACTTAAAAATCTCCATAGGCGATGTTTAAAAATTTTTACAGGTTAGGCTTTTTGAGTTACAGAGGAGGTCTTGGGCTAGAATTATTGCTCTCACTCTAACGCACGCGGCGATACCTCACATGTGTGGTTTGGACGCCGTTTACATATGTGGGCGCGACTTGCGTATGCGTTCGCTTTTGTGCGCGAGCTCGCGGGGACGGGACGCTTTAAATTTTTTATTTTTTTTTATTTCTTATTTTACTTTTTTTTTTTTATTTTGACACTTTCACTTTATTTTTATTTTTTTGATCACTTTTATTCCTATTACAAGGAATGTAAACATCCCTTGTAATAGGAAAAGTGAGTGACAGGTCCTCTTTATGGACAGATGCAGGGTCTATAAGGCCCTAAATCTATCCTACAGGCTGGAAAGGCTGAGATCAGAAAAAAAAACAGACGATTTCAGCCTTTCCTTCCCCTTTAACGGCTGTTGTTTACTTCGGAGACCCGGAAGTGACGTCACGACGTGCGCCCGGGCCTCCGAGAGCCATAGAGATGACCGAGGGACATCTGTCCCTCGGAAATCTCTGGCACTAGCATCCGGCGGCAGGCGATTCCTTCTCCCGGTCACCGATCGCTCAGGTGAGTCGGGAGAAGCAGCGGAGGGCGGCGGGAGGGGGGGGCGTCCCCTCCCGCCGCCTGTAAGAACGATCAAGCGGCTGACCTGCTGCTATGATCATTCTTACGGTGATGGGAATCGCCTGCTCTAAAAAATGATACCTCAATGATGCCTGCAGGTGCCGGCATCACTGAGATATCACCACTGAAACCCCAGGACGTCAATAGACGTCCTGCGGGCGGGAAGTGGTTAACACAGTACAGACACTGCATGCAGACACCTATTCCCCTTTCTAGTGTCAGCGGATGCTTGTTTAGAGCGACCACCTTTAGTCATCTTGTTCTTACAACCCAATACCTAACGGAACATCCTAGATCATTACTGTCTAAATTTTGCCTGATTAAACCTACTTTCTTTACCAGGGCCCCAACATTTGCTAGCAGAAGACACTATTACTCTTCAACCCAGGACCTGTAACGTTACGGAACTGTAGTTACTGTACCGGTTTAACCCATTTCTTTCCTTGTGTTCATCTCTAATAGGTTTTAGTGGCCCAGAAGGGGCTGAGAAGTTGACACATTTTCTCCCCTCCCTCTCAGCACTGTGTTATGGGCATATAGATTACTGCCTTTTCTATACTTACAGTTGCTAAATATTGAAGGTTGTCGTTATTAATATATTGATTCTCTGCATCATGGTTTAACAGTGCTGTGAGTTCCCACTTGTGTTAAACCGTGATAATACATTCAACTTGTTTATCACTACCAGGTGTGTGTCTGTTTTGCTTTGGTGACAACTCACAGCCACTATACGGATATTTTCCTCTTATGTCCTTAAATGTGTTTGCAGTGCTCAATTTTATTTAACCAGGTGTGCCAGAGGGGCTGAGGTCATTCTTGGAGTTGAAGCGGGATCAGAGAACCAAAAATCGCCAAGCAGCTCCTTCGGGGGTGGCGCTACATAACAATTAAATATTCCTTTAAATATCATGCCTGGAGGGTCCTCTTAGTCTGCCTGTAAAGTGGCACATCTGTGTGATGTTTAGAACAGTGCCAGAGCAAAATTACATTTCTAAAGAAAAAAATGTCATTTAAAATCGCTTGCAGCTGTAATGTATTGCTGGGTCCTGGCAATATAGATAAAAATCACAAAAAAAAATTGCATGGGTCTTCCCCTCAGTCCATACCATGCCCTTTGGGTCTGGTATGGATTTTAAGGGGAACTCCACGCCCATATGTCAAAAAAATTTGAAGTAGGGTCCCCCCAAAATCCATACCAGGCCCTTATCCGAACATGCAACCAGGCCGGGAAGAATGGGGGGGCGGGCGCCCCCTCCTTACCCGTACCAGGCTACATGCCCTTAACATGGGGGGCGGGTGCACACAATTACACACAGTATACATACAATATACACACAGTATATACACACCCAGTATACACACACATACAGTATGCATATATACAGTCACACACTGCAAAAGTCGGAAATAAGGAAGAACATTTGAAATAATAATAGCTTCTTATAATTTATAATTTAAAATAATAAATCAATAACTTATTATTTCAAATGTTCTTCCTTATTTCCGAAATTCAGAAATAAGGAAGAACATTTGAAATAATAATAGCTTATTATAATTTATAATAAGTTAAAATAATAAATTAATAACTTATTATTAGTGTTGAGCAAACCCGGACTGTAACGTTCGGGTCTGTACCGAACTTTCAGGTGTCCGGGACCCGGACCCGAACACGGACATTTCAAAAAACGTTCGGGTTCGGGTTTGGGTTCTGAGTTCTGGTAGTTGATCACGCATGTTGAATAGCCGAAGGGCAGCCAATCAACAAGCGTTTCACTGGTTTGCCCTTAGAAGCCATCACAGCCATGCCTACTAATGGCATGGCTGTGATTGGCCAGTGCATCATGTGACCCAGCCTCTTTATAAGCTGGGGTCACAGTGCTGCATGTCACATGCTCTTGGGTTAGTGTAGGGAGAGGAAGCTGTCGGTGTGTTTGTGAGGGAGAGATTGCAGACATTTTAACATCTGATCCTGCATCCTGAGATTACTACTGCTGTTGCTCTGAGGGACAGATTGCAGAAATTTGAGATTTCACATACTTTTAAAGACGTTAGACAGGGAGTCTCGTTGTCGTCATCATTAGAGTCCTACGTCCTAGTCTACAATTTTACAGACGTTAGAGAGGGAGTGTTTGTGTGGCTGTCGAAGGAGAGGGATGTGATTGGGTTCTCGTACACTGTACGTCGTGACACTGGGGTCGAATATTTCTCCGACCCAGTGTACTACGTGACCGGTTAGTGTCGGTACGGTAATCATCCGTACCGACACTACCGAAGATTCCCGTTTGGTCACTTTGCGAACAACTAACCGACGGGAAGCCGATAAGTTGTACGCACTAGTTGAT
>BLSH010381528.1:617336-633906 GCA_018402905.1 Glandirana rugosa | reverse complement strand
CAGCTGTTGCTGTAAGTGACACATTATTGTTCAAAAATCATCTCCTAGTTCTAAAGGGAGAGTTTCCAGCTGTTGCTTAGAGGGACAAATTATTGTTCAAAAACCATTGCCTACTCCTATAGGGCCAGGTTCCAGCTGTTGCTGTAAGTGACAGTTTATTTATTGTTCAAAAATCATCTCCTAGTTCTAAAGGGAGAGCTTCCAGCTGTTGGTGTGAGCAGTGCATTTCTTGCACCAAAATTCAAAGTCCGGCTACGTTGATGTTTTTTAAAAAAAAAAAAGATTAATTGGTATTAATAAATACTTACATAGGGCTACATAGTACATTTGCGGGCCCAATGAGGAGAGCAAATAAGGGACGTGGTCATGGTGCTGCTGGTGATGCTGATGCTGCTGGTGTTGGTGGTGTTGGTGAACCTCCTGTTGGAAGGAGAGGATGTGGTCGAGGTGTGCCAGCTACACACACAAGGGAAACACCTTCCTCAGGAAGCCAACAGAACCTTCACCAGTATATGGTAGGCCAGAATGCCCCTCAACGATTGGTGAGGGCAGAACAAGTACAGGCGATAGTAGATTGGGTGGCTGACAATGCCTCCAGTTCCTTCACATTGTCTCCCTCCCGGTCCCTTGATGAAAGCTCAGAGTTGTCACCTGAACCCCATGGCCATCTGTCTTTCACCTCAGCCCCTTGTAAATTAGCCAAGCAGTCTGAGCCCCAAGTCCTGCAAGAGACTCTTATGCTTTTTGATGACTCTCCTGGTGTGCTTTCTGTGGGCCATCCACATAGTGCTGCCCCAGAAGTGGAAGACATTGAGTGCACCGATGCCCAACCACTTCTGTTGCAGGATGAGGACATGGAAACACCAGCGCAGCACATTTCTGATGATGATGAAACACAAGTGCCAGCTGCTGCAGCTTGCCTCAGTGTGCAGACTGACAAGGAGGGCAGTGGTGAAGGGTGGGTGGAAGATGACGTGGAGGATGATGAGGTCCTAGACCCCACATGGAATGAGGGTCATGCGAGTGACGTGTGGAGTTTGGAGGAAGAGGTGGTGGTCGCACAGAGGCACCAGCACAGCAAAAGAGGAAGCAGGTTGCAAAAGCGGATCGAGCGTCCCCTAGACAGTAGGCCTGCTACTATCCACCGCACCCAGGGACCTAGCACACCAAAGGCAGCTCAAAGGCATTCCCCCGCGTGGCAGTTCTTCAGACAATGTGCTGACGACAAGACACGAGTGGTTTGCAAGCTGTGCAATGATAGCCTGAGCCGGGGCATAAATGTTCTCAACCTGAGCACAACCCCCATGACCAGGCATCTAAATTCAAGGCACAAGCTGCATTGGAATAATTACCTCAAAATTCAAGAAAGTTCTCGGCCTCCTCCTGCTTCCTCTTCTTCTGTTGCCTCGGCCTCTTCCTCCACCTCTACAGTGACAGTGTCACCTGCCATCCAGCAAACAGATGATATGACAGCAACGCCACCATGTCTGCCACTGTCCCCAAGCATTTCCACATGGTCCCATGGAAGCTTACAGCTGTCCATCTCCCAAACACTGGAGAGAAAGAGGAAGTACCCCCCTACCCACCCACGATCCCTGGCCCTGAATGCCAGCATTTCAAAATTTCTGGCCTTTGAAATGCTGTCATTCCGTCTGGTGGACACAGACAGTTTCAAAAACCTGATGGTGGTGGCTGTCCCACAGTACGTGGTACCCAGCCGCCACTACTTTTCCAGGCGAGCCATCCCTTCCCTGCACAAACAAGTCGGGGACAAGATCAAGTGTGCACTGCACAACGCCATCAGTGGCAAGTTCCACATAACCACTGATACATGGACCGGTAAGCACGGGCAGGGACGCTATATCTCGCTAACTGCACATTGGGCAAATGTAGTGGCGGGTGGGCCTGAGCCGGCTAACCATTTGGCGCATGTCCTTCCACCACCGAGGATTGCAGGGCATTTCTCTTTGCCTCCTGTTGCCTCCTCCTCCTCGACCACCCACTCATCCGCTCAGCGTAACACCTTCACCACCAACATCAGCACATCCAGGGGGAAACGACAGCAGGCTGTTTTAAAACTGATATGTTTGGGGGATAAACCCCACACTGCGCAGGAGCTGTGGACGGGCATTAAACAACAGACCAATGAGTGGTTGTTGCCACTGAGCTTCAAGCCCGGTCTGGTGGTGTGCGACAATGGCCGAAATCTCGTAGCGGCTCTGGGCCAAGCCAGTTTGACGCACATCCCTTGCCCGGCGCATGTGCTGAATTTGGTGGTACAGAATTTTTTAAAAATCTACTCGGATATGTCAGAGCTGCTGCATAAAGTGCGGGCCGTCTGTGCACACTTTCGGTGTTTTCACCCTGCTGCTGCTTGCCTGTCTGCGCTGCAGCGGAACTTCGGCCTTCCCGCTCACCGCCTCATATGCGACGTGCCCACAAGGTGGAACTCCACCTTGCACATGCTGGAGAGACTGTGCGAGCAGCAGCAGGCAATAGTGGAGTTTCCGCTGCAGCACGCACGGGTCAGTCGCTCTGCAGAACAGCAACACTTCACCACCAACGAGTGGGCCTCCATGCGAGACCTGTGTAGCGCATTGCGGTGTTTTGAGTACTCCACCAACATGGCCAGTGCTGATGACGCTGTTCTCAGCATTACTATACCACTTCTATGTCTATTGAAAAAACACTTCGGGCCATGATGGAAGAGGATGTGGCACAGGAGGATGAGGAGCAGGAGGAGGAAGGGGGGTCATTTCCATGGTTATCAGGCCAGTCATTTGCAAGTGGCTCGGAGGGTGGGTTCCTGCACCAGCATAGGCCAGGTCAAAAATATTCAAGCCAGAGCAAAGTTCTGGAGGACGAGGAGGACGAGGAAGATGAGGAGGAGGAGAAATTGCAGCAGGGTGACACCCAACGCAGCTCGTGGGCATCACTGGAGCGTGGCTGGGGGGATACAGAGGATATACCTCCCACAGAGGACAGCTTGTCTTTGCCTCTGGGCAGCCTGGCACACATGGCCGACTACATGCTGCAGTGCCTGCTCAACGACAGCCGAGTTGCCCACATTGTAACTTCTTCTGATTACTGGGTGGCCACCCTGCTGGATTCCCGTTACAAGGACAACGTACTGTCCTTAATTCCCTCACTGGAGCGTGAGAGGAAGATGCGAGACTACAAGCGCACACTGGTAGAGGCGCTGCTGAGGGCATTCCCAAATGACACCAGGGGCTCAGCGGAAGCACAAGGCGAAGGCAGAGGAGGAGGAAGAGGCCACCAACGCAGCTGTGCCACCGCCAGCACCTCAGAAGGCAGGGTTAGCATGGCCGAAATGTGGCAAAGCTTTGTCAGCAGCCCGCCACAACAAACAGCACCACCAGCCGATAGACAACGTCTTAGCAGGAGGCAGCATTTTAGCAACATGGTGCAAGAGTATGTGTGCACGCGCCTACACGTACTGACTGATGGGTCTGCAAATTGGCCACATAGCCTGAGCTTGCCGTTTATGCCTTGGAGGTGCTGGCCTGCCCTGCAACCAGTGTATTGTCTGAACGTGTGTTTAGCACGTCAGGATGCGTTATCACAGACAAGCGCAGCCGTTTGTCCACAGCCAACGTGGACAAGCTAACCTTTATTAAAATGAATCAGGCATGGATCCCACAAGACTTGTCTGTACCTTGTGCAGAATAAACATTTAGACCGGACTCACACAGCCATTCGTATACTTGTTTTTTTGAATAGGCCTCAATATTTTGGGGGCTACCCCAATTATAAACAAACAAAAAAAAATACAGTGCTGGCTACCTCCTCCTCGACCACCGCCACGGTCACGGCCTAGTCAACCTTTAGGCTCCTACTCCACATCCACCCCCCCTTCTCATTTTTTTTATTTGATTTTAATTTATTTTCCCTATCCCCATTTTTTTTGTAGGGCACTTGCCCTACTCTTACCCCCATTTTACTTCCTTTTGCAGCCCTCTAGCACTTGCCAGGACTTTGTTACAGCCATTTTTGTGCCTAAAAGTTCGGGTCCCCATTGACTTCAATGGGGTCCGGGGTTCAAGATAACGTTCGGGCAACGTTCGGTGCCGAACCCGGACATTTTTCCAAAGTTCGTTCGGACCCTCCGAACCCAAACGTCCAGGTGTTCGCTCAACTCTACTTATTATTTCAAATGTTCTTCCATATTTCCAAAATTCGGAAATAAGAAAGAACGTTTGAAATAATAATAAATAACTATTAAATTATAGGTGTTGACATTTCCTTGAAAGTTTGGCTGTTAGTGAACTTAAATTTGAAATTTATCACTAATAGCCATATTTTCAAGAAAATTCCAATACCTATAATTTAATAGGTATTTATTATTATTTCAAATGTTTTTCTTATGTCTGAATTTCGGAAATAAGGAAGATCATTTGAAATAATTAGTTATTAATGTATTATTTTAACTTATTATAAATAATAATATAGAAAAGAGAGAGGTATACCGCGCTAAGCCTGAACTTAATATGGGGTAAGCGGCCAAACAGCGACCAAACTAGTCGTAATATAGAAAGGATACGTAGGGGTTGGCGCTAAACCCAATGAGTTAAATATAAGTGATCTAACTGAATCAAGTAATGTGCAATGTGTTTAAGCGGGTGACTTATAAAGGATGTATATAAATTGCTTGATAACATACAAAAAGCTCACAGTGTCTACTATTCCACCATGCTTAACATATGATGCAAACAAATGGTGACCCTTGAGCCAATAATGGATAGCACAAGCAATCACAATTGTGTGGAAAAACCATAAATAAAACAGTTAATATAAAAGTCCCACAGTACAGATGGTCTCAGGGGGATGATCAATCACTCCTGTCCCCTTGCAGGTATATCCTGAGTGTGGAGAAAAAGTTCAATCAGGGATGATTCATACACCATATACAGTCCTACATATCGGTCACATGGGACACGAGAGTGTGTCAGTAATAGTGGTGAATCCTGGTCTTCCCGCCCTAGTGTACTAAAGGCTTACCAGATGGTGGATATATGTAGGCCCCCATATATAATCCGATCCTGGTTGGTCCGAATCTCTCAGGAGCGCGTCACACACTCCTGTTGAACGACGTCCACTCAGGTCAGGGAGGTCCTCCGTCTGTTACTTTTTCTTGATGGGCAGTGTGATCACACACCGGGTAACAGTGAAGGTGTCAGATCTGCTTGGCTCACATCATGGGTGTAAAAAGAAGAGCAGACTCTCCATAGTGTAAAAACGCCTCATCCAAGAGGGACAATATTTATTGAAGATAAAAGTTCACAAGCTTGTAGATAGTATGCAAATAAAACCAGTTAAAAGATGAACGCAGCAATCCAGGGTCAGCAGCCACCGACGCGTTTCATCCTATTAGATGTCGTCTGGGGGCTGCTGACCCCCTGAAAAGCTGCGTATATATAGCCTTGTTCAATTGGTGTATAGGAAGTGCACTTCCGGTCATGGTGGATCGGCGTGCGTTCCAGTGACGTCACTTCCGGTTTAAGCGACGCCACTTCCGGTTTCTCAAACGTCAATACTATGCAGAAAACCCAAAATCTATATGCATATTATATGGCCACCAATATTCAAACTAGTGGACTATGAAACTTTAATGTAGAAATACCCATACAGAAAAGATGAAAATGGGCCTCGTGCTTTTCTACTTCCGGTTCCGCGTGACTATGGTGATGGAAAGTTAAACAGCACAGATTTATAGGGAGGGACCCTGAGGTGGGTGATAAACATGTTCGGTAGTTCTTACTTGTAAAGTTAAAGACGGGGAAAAAAGAGAACGGGAATATCCGGATTGCGTTATCATGACGCACATCCGGGAGGAGAATATGTTCAACCCGGAAGTGCGGCCCGGAGTGCAAACATGCGTTCCATTGCCGATGATGCACTTCCGGGAAAGAACGGAAGTGATGACAGTAGGAACTGCGCCGTGAAACGCACGTAGCGTTCCAATGGAAAAAATGTATACAGTATTAATGTATACCTTATGTGAGTTCAGAAGACGTGAGTGGGAGAGAATAACAATGGTGAATCGTGAGAAATGCACCTTGAAAAGTATGTCACGTTCCGATAAGGAAAATGTAAATAGTAATAAAAAACGAAACGAAATATAACCGTGACTTAAAGGTGAAATTAATATGGTGGTGAGAGTGTAATACATTTTATGATCTTAAAGGAGACCAGCAGTTTCTAATAATATGTATTAAAGTTAACCCCTTGTGCATACCATATAACAAAATGGATATCAGGGGCTATACACAATAGAGGATGTGCAAACTCCCGGAACTTATAAAAAGTATAAAACATTACACTTAAATAAGAGTATAAACATCACTGTAATGTTGTAAGTTGCCTAATATTTGGAGAGGTACCGTTGCTCTAATGAAAAATGTATTTAACCAATTTATAGGGTCATAAAAAGGTCATAGAGGAATGCTGAACCGACATAAAGGACTAGGCAAGGAGTATATCAATCAAAAGACATGGAGGGACAGGAAGCAATTAGAGATTTGAAACATGGAGGTAAATTAGGATTTATTGATAAACGCATTGATGTCCCAATCAATGTTTAAACCATGGGGGATATAGCTCTTGAGCTGGAAGATCCAGAACAGCTCCTGTTGGGAAACACCTCTGGCAGGATCACCACCCCGCCATGGTGGAATGAAGCGGTCTATGATAGCAAAAGAGGTGCCCTTTGGGTTCCTATCATGAGTTCTGAGGTAATGTTTTGGCACACTGTGGTTAGTCTTGCCTTTGATGATATTTGTAATATGCTCGCTAACGTGAATGGAGAAGGTCCTTGTGGTTCTTCCCACATATTGCTTTCCACAGGGGCACGTTAATAAGTATACCACATTTTTGATGTCGCATGTACAAAAACATTTGATGGGGTAAGTGATTCTTGTTACAGATAATGTAAAAATTCCGTAATCTTCCTACTCTTAATGTGGTTTAGTTTACACACCCTGCACCTCCGACAGGGATAGAAACCCTTCATGTCCTGGAAGAAACTCAGCCTTGGGGGGGGTTCGGTCACATTTGGGGCCACCTTGTGTCTTAGAGAAGGTGCCCCTCTAAATATTACTCTGGCACTGGGGGGTAGTGCAGGTCCCAACACCTTGTCACTCTGGAGAACATTCCAATGTTTCTTCACTATAGTCTGGATTTGTTTATGCTGTAACGAAAAAGAAGTAAAAAAAAGACCATTTGGACTGATTGTCATCTGAGGAGGTAGTCTTAGTTGATTCAGTGAGAATGCATATGTACAGTCACACACTGCAAAAGTCGGAAATAAGGAAAAACATTTGAAATAATAATAGCTTATTATAATTTATAATAAGTTAAAATAATAAATGAATAACTTATTATTTCAAATGTTCTTCCTTATTTCTGAATTTCCGAAATTCTGGAAATAAGAAAGAACATTTGAAATAATAAGTTATTAATTTATTATTTTAAGAAGCTATTATTATTTTAAATGTTCTTCCTTTTTTCTGACTTTTGCAGTGTGTGACTGTATATATGCATACTGTATGTATGTATGTATGTATGTGTGTGTGTGTGTGTATACTGGGTGTACATATACTGTGTGTATATTGTATGTATATTGTATGTATACACACCCAGTATACACACACACATACATACGTACATGCAGTATGCATATATACAGTCACACACTGCAAAAGTTGGAAAAAAGGAAGAAAATTTGAAATAATAATAGCTTGTTATAATTTATAATAAGTTAAAATAATAAATTAATAACTTATTATTTCATATGTTCTTCCTTATTTCCGAATTTCCGAAATTTGGAAATAAGAAAGAATATTTGAAATAATAATAAATAACTATTAAATATAGGCATTGGAATTTTCTTGTAAGTATGACTATAAGTGATAAATTTCATATTTAAGTTCACTAACAGCCAAACTTTCAAGGAAATTCCAATACCTATAATTTAATAGTTATTAGTTAGTTATTATTTCAAATATTCTTAGTTTTTTCCAATTTTCAGATTTCTGAATGTCCGAATTTTGGATTTTCGGCTGTTTCATTGGCGAATTTCCAAATGACCACAATTGCCGAATTACAGCGAATTTCCGAATGACTGCAATTGCCGAATTACCGCGAATTTCCGAAATTAACGCAATTGCCAAATTACCGCGAATTTCCGAATTAACGCAATTGGCGAATTACCGTAAATTCCCGAATTACCGCAATTGCAGAATTACCGCGAATTTCCAAATTACCGCAATTGCCAAATTGTCGCGATTCGGAAAAACGAAAATTCAGAAAAATTCGGAAATTGAAAATGCGGAATTCGTCCGAATTGCCGAATTTTGCAAAATGGGGGTATCACTACACACATACCTCCTATTCAAGGGGAGTAAGTATTGAGATTCACCGCTCAGTGAACTGTTTGCTTTTTGATCAACTCATTGACCCAGAGGGGAGATTTGTGTTTTTGCATTATAGAATTCTGAAATGTATTTTGGCAGCCATATACATATCACCCCCATATAAGTCAGAGGTCTTGAGGGACCTGCTGGTATTTCAGCTGAGTAATCCTGATGTGCCTGTGGTAGCAGTAGGTGATTTTAACTGTTTTCTGGATCCCGCTCGAGACAAACATCCTCCCAGCTTTCTGGCTGCACATTTACCCAAACAGCACTGCGGAAATTCACGGAAAAGGAGGGATGGGTTGATCCGTGGCGGGCCCGAAACCCACAGCAAATAACTTTCTCCTGCTTTTCTAAAACTGCATGTCTCTGTCTAGGATTGATTTCTACCTCTGCACATCTCAGATGTTCCCCCTATTGCAAGACGTACAGTACCTGGTCAGAGGGATATCCGACCACTCCGCCCTTTTGGTATACTTACAAGCTATACCACCCACTGACTTGCAGAAGGCCCCCTGGAAATTAAATGCCTTTTGGCTGAACTTATTCACTATCCATGACAGGACAGAGGCCCGCATTTCTGAGTTTTGGGAAAACTACACAAATTACCCTGACCTAAATACCCCCTGGGATGCCTTTAAAGCGTTTCTTTGGGGACTACTGATCACTGAGGTAACGGGACTTAAGGACAAAACCAATGCTCAGAAAGACCAAGCCATCCAACTGGTACGCAGATTAGAAGCCATGTTTATAGCTGATTCCACAGACGAAAATAGGGAATCCTGGTTGGCTGCCCAAGAGGGGCTAGACCGTATTATTGGCTCAATGGTGGAGAAGAAGCATTTCTTTCAGAGACAGGCTTTTTATGAGGAGTGAGAGCAGACGTGAAGGTTTCTTGCTGAAATTGCGAGGTCTTCGCAGACCTCCCCACCCATGGGTGCACTGGGAAGGAAGAATAGTGAGCATCCACTCTTTAATAATACCAGAGTTCAGGAGGCTTTATGCTGACTTATATAGGTCTAAAGCGAGTTATAACATGGAGGACCTGCAGGAATATCTAGGGGAAACAGACCTGCCCTGCCTATCGGAAGCCCAAAAAACATTATTAGATGCCCCTATGAAACTTGAGGAGCTACAAGAGGCGTTCGGACTGTCCCCCAGCTATAAGGCCCAGGGTGATGATGGTCTCCCCATGGAGATATACAAGCAGTATGGGGCAGCCATCCTCCCCAAACTGCTTAAGGTCTTTAACTCGGACAGAAAGTTAGGGACCCTGTCACAATCCATGTCCAGGGCCAACATTGTGCTCATTCTGAAACAAGGAAAGGACCCCTTAGATCCATGGTCATATAGACCTATATCATTGTTGCAACGCGACATAAAAAATTTAGGTAAAGTTCAAGCATTGAGACTTAATAAAGTTATGTCCTCCATCATCCACTCCGACCAGTCAGGCTTTATGCCTCAGAAACCCACAGCCCTTAATCTCAGAGGGCTTTTCCTTAATCTGCAATCTCAGCCTGATAACCTGGGTGATACAGCCCTGCTATTGTTATATGCCCATAAGGCTTTTGATAGCATTGAATGGCAGTATCTCTGGGCAGTCATTGGAAAGTTTGGCTTTGGAGACAGGTTCCTGTCATGGGTGAGACTGCTATACAGCTCGCCACAGGCACTTATCAGAGAGGCGGGGCATGTTTCATCACCCTTCACTCTTTTGCGGGGCACCCGCCAAGGGTGCCCGCTGTCTCCTTTATTTGCGGTTGCCATCTAACCTATGCTGCCCAGATCAGAGCAAACTCCCATATCCAGGGGTATCACTATGGGGAGACTCAAGAGAAACTCATGCGGTAGGCAAATGACACCATGTTGCTACAGGGGGGCACTACTGATTCCTTGAGAGAAGCAATATCGGTCATCACAAGATTTGGATCCTTCTCCGGTCTTGTGATTAATTGCACAAAATCTTCCATTATGCCCCTAGACACACCACCTGACAGCCGAGGCCCTATGCTCCAAGGTATACCAGTGAACGCATGTTTCAAATACTTAGGCATACACGTAACTCCAGAACCAAGAGACTACATTAAGCTTAATCTGATCCGCATATTAGCCCGGATACGGGATAAAATTAAAGCATGGTCCAAACTCAGAATGTCCATGGTAGGCATAGTGAACTTAACAAACATGATCCTTATGCCTCAGCTTCTATATATTTTGAATAACACCCCTATAGTAATCCCTCTGAACATCTTTAGAGTCATCAACTCCATGTTTAGAGCCCTTTTATGGTTAGATAAGGCACCACATATCAAATTAGAACAGCTCAGAAGGCTAAAGATAGAGGCGGCTTAGCGCTTCCCAACCCATGGCTTTATTATTTAGCGGCCCAGGCACAACATATTGCTAGAATCATATCCCCAGGCCAGGTAACCAACACAGATCCTATTAAAAACCTCATATGCCATGTTACTGGAGCGCAGGAGGTGGCCGAGAGAGGAAGTATGGAGGCACACACTTGAGACACATTTTTTCCGGCGGTCACCTTACTCCTTTTGCTACACTGCGGGAAAGGTTTCTCTTACCACAAAATATGCACTTTCATTACCTTCATCTACAGTACGCTATAAAGGTGCAGTCCCGGGAGACCCAGTGGATGTTCTCCCCGACTCCCATATTCCATTACATGGAAGATGTGACTGTTTTTAAGGGATTCATTTCTCAACGCTACTCCAGCCTTATATAGGTGTGGGACGTGGACTGAGACCCCTAAACCATGATTGGCCAAAGGCACCCTGCCTTTGGGCAATCATGGCTCTCACAGCAGAGCACATTGTGATTGGCCAAAGCATGCAGGCATTCAGTGCCGCAAACCCCCCATAATGTTCTAAATTTGACAAAGGGGCGAACACTGTATGTTTGGGTCGAACTTAGGTTCGACTCAAACATTGGGCCCATCCCTAATAGTTAGTCTGGTTGAAAAAACACACAAGTCCATCAGTTCAAAAAGGGAAAAAATCATACAATCTTATATACACAATCATATACCCACAGTTTGTCCAGAAGGCAAAAAAACCCAGCAAAGCATGGTCTGTGTGTTTAATGGTAAAGGTCTGGTATAATAAAAGGTTAAAGGTTGTCATTTTAGGTCCAAATAAAGGGGCCTCCGACATAATTTTCCACATTTCATTTTGTTTTATTATCTTTAATAATTAGGTTGTCACTGTGTGGCTGGTATTGGTGTGGTTGTTTGGGGGGCTGTACAATTTCATGGCTTGTACACATGGAATCCAATGTGCAATAATGCTGAAATGTTATTATGCAGCAACCGTTTTCTGTATAGGCAGCTCAAAGTTCCTGGAAAATGCGAACATAATAAAAATATATTTATTTTCTATAGAACAATGAATACCGTGCCATTGAGACAAATCTTGGTATTCTTCTCCTTCATGTATTAAAGGATTGCAGGGCATGTGAGCAGATAGGGTTCTTGGTGTAAATTAAGCCCAGTGCTACAGTGTTGTGAGGCAGTTTGGCAATATAAGGAACACACTAAACCACTGCAATAGCATTTTGTTGGCTTGATTCCATGATCTTTTCACATTGAAATTACAATGTCAAGGTAAGTTGATCTTTGCTACTTTGATTATCATATCTGTCAGGTATTTTCATTCGTTTGAAAGTATCGCCATTGCCAGGCTCTAATAAATCACATTGTATTTCTACTCAGATTATTGTTTTGTCTTTCTTCCTACACAGTTTCTTCAAACTCTTACTGACAGATTATCTTGCTTTATGATGTGCTACAACATTCACTTTGAGACAGAAAATTCAGCGTGATTTATTCATACGCATACCATGCATATAATGTATCTAGCATAGAAATGATTCTGGTTCATAATTATTTAAGATGCAAATCTCCCAGAACACCATAAAATATTGGCATTTGTTGAACATGCGCATAATCATGTTAAATAATAATTGTTTAAATAAATGTAATTTGGTTTGCCTTAAATTTTTAGATGGAAATTTAGGCTGGGTTGTATTTCTCCATAGTTTGCTGGGTTTATTTAAAATGACTAGTTACACTCTCTGCAACCATTAGTCTTTAGATTGTTTAACAACATTGTCTTCCTTCAACTCCTGCTTGAAAAAATGTTGTTGTTGCTTTTTTTTTTTTTGCTGTTTTTTTTTTACCCAAAATTAGCAATTTTTCAATGGAGTGAGATTTTCTGTCATAATGCTCTTTAGTGGTGTGCTATTGGTGGATGAAAGAATATGTTATTATTTTGTTAAATTGAATTCTTCTAAACATTTCTTCTATGAGACAAGGCAGTTTGAGTGATCTTATTTTAGGACAACTAATATAAAGTTTTCAGTTCACCTTTATGCCTCCCTCCGGCTTGGTATTAACCTCAGTCCTTTCTTTCACTCCCCTCCCTAGCCACAGTGTTTTGAAGTTTGGCATGATATCAAGTCATCTGACTACACCGAGGCTCCAGCTCTGGGCTAATGACTGGAAACTGATCAACTAGCTGCAAATACCATGAGCCTGATTTATTATAGCTGGAACAGTGCAAGGACTCATCTGCTTCTAATGTAAACCAGTATGCTTTCATCTTTTATTCGATTACCTGTACTGTTCAGGATCTATTTATAAAAAATTAACTTTGCAAGTGTTTCAACATTCATGCAAGCATAATGAATTAATACCTGTAATGTCTGGAATATGTGTGTAATACTTTTCTAGTTACCATTCTTTGGGTGAATGTAGCAATTCTTAGCATTCAATCATAAGAGAAAAGCACCTATAGGTACAGTCAACCACAAGAGTTAACATTCATCAAAAATCATTAATCCCTATAGGCTGAAGAGCATTCGACCAGCTTATGAACTATGGAGGGAGACTTCTGCAATGTGTACAGTCTATGGAGATTCCAGTGCAAATGGCCAAATTTATGGTTGTTCGGTAGCATGAACCTCCAAGTGCGGTGTGAAGAGAATATCTTTTATAAATAGACCCTTTAAAGTGAAACAAGGAATGTAATTGTTTGCATTTTGCAACGTAGCACAAAATATAAATGTTATCTCTGTGTCCAAGACTTTATAAATAGTCACACAGTGATCACATGCTATAAGGACAAGTTAACCTATCAAATGCCTGTATCAAAACTATTTATTCAATTACTAATTACTAGGCCTGCTAAAAGAGTAAGCAGTTTTTGGTAGATTAGCCTAATCTGTCCATCGGTTGTAAATAAATGGTAAGGTGTAGTCACGGTGTCTTAAAGCAGAACTAAAGTTCTGCTATTATTCAATCCTCACAATGTAAACAGAAACAGAGTTGTGCATGCGCAGCTCATCTTACAGTGCGGGCACGATCCCTGTGTGTTAGGATGACTAGCTCCTGCACAGGCGCAGGAATCACGTCAGCACACGCCAGCCAATGAAGATGGACAAATACCAGTACACAGAAGAAGATGCCAGCACTGGCGAAGGATGCAGACCATTGCAGGAATCGCGAGTATAGCTCCCTTTAGTTCCACTTTAACATGCCTACATGCAAACCAATTATTATGCAGAGTAAGAAGAGAGAAAGAAGCAACCAGTGCCACCAGACTAATTAATGGAAAATCAGGGGGAAAAAATGCAGCTGTCCTTATTTTTTGTGAACCTAAAACACATATAAAACCACAACAGAAAAGACAGCGCTTATTTCAGGTAGTCCCCCTATGAAACACTAGCCCAAAGTTGCGTAAACTAGCCCACAACAGCAAATCTTATTGTATATATCAGCGAATATTGTTAAAGTGCTAGTAGTGCTAATTGAATAAATACATAAATAAATAAATACTAATAAATGTGTAACAATTGTGCAAAGAAGGTGTAAACACCAATATCAATACATAAACCAAAAATCATCAATAATGTCAAAAATATTCAAAATAGTGTAAAATTATTCAAATTGTCCATGCAAAATTTCATCAAGATGAAAAATTGTGTCTTCAGTTATTTTGATCAATCAAATAAGATGTGACAAAGGAAAAAAAATTGACACCCAATCACATATCCTCCACCAGACGTACTAAATAAACTCACTACAGTGGAGAGCCTGGTCAAATCATAAACCAGCTCAAGCGCCTTTGAGTATTCTCACAACCACCATGCATGAAAATAGAGGAAGGAGGCTCTGATAGTGTATTATTGTTTAAAATATATTATTAAAAAACATTTCAAAAATATTTCACTCACATTTTTTAAGTGCCTGACCCGACACTAGGGATTAAACACGTGTATGTGTTCCTGATCATCTCCGGCTTCTCAGATCAGCATCCTAGCACCGCCCTACACACTTTTCGTCATCCGACATCTTCTCCGGCCACCTGGGAGAGGACAACAGGTGATTGATTATATATTAATGGGATCATGATACACAATACCCAAAGACGCTTGAGCTGGTTTATGATTTGGCCAGCCACTCCATTTGGTGAGTTTATTTAGTACGTCCGGTGGAGGATCATATTGGGTGTCAAGTTTTTTTCCTTTGTCACATCTTATTTGATTGATAAAAATAACTGAAAACACAGTTTTTCATCTTGATGACATTTTGCATGAACTATTATGGACTATTTTAATCATTTTACACTATTTTGAACATTTTTTATATTTTTGACATTTTTGATGATTTATAATTTACCATGTATTGATATTGGTGTTTACACCTTCTATGCACAATTGTTACACATTTATTAGTATTTATTTATTTATGTAAAGGGGGCTTCCAGATTCTGATAAGCTCCCTTCCTGCAGACCCCCACAGCCCGGGGTTGTGAGGAAGAGACTCTTGTCCCCATAAACATAGGGACAAGGTGCTTTGGGGTGGGGTGCTCGCTGGTCCCCCTTTCCTGGCCTGCCAGGCTGCTTGCTCAGATATGGATGGTTATGGATGGTTATGGTCTGGTATGGATTTTGGAGGGACCAAAAGTTGTTTTTTAACTTTTGGCATGGGGTTCCCCTTAAAATAATCCATACCAGACGCAAAGGTCCTGGTATGGACTGGGGGGACCACAGGCCATTTTTTCCTTATTTTTTTTTAAATAGCCAGGTGCCAGCAATTGCAACTGCGAGTCAAATGTAAATGTGATTTGACTCGTTTTTTTGTCTTTAGAAATGTAATTTTACTGCAGAATGTTCTATATAAGCTACAGATGCGCCACTTTATAGGGGACCCCCCAGGCACTACATTTAATGGAATTTTTCATGTTTATTGTTTCACTTTAAGTATCATTAAAATCGCTTCTCCTTTAAAAACGATACATGTCCCCCAGGGCAGTACCCGGACCCCCATACCCTTTTTATCGCCAATTACTTGCATATAAGCCTTCAAAATGGGGACTTTAGATTTCTCATGTTCAGCTCCCATAGACTTCAATGGAGTTCGCAGTTCAGGGCAGAAATTTTCCCCTGTTCAGGAGTTCTGCTGCAAACTGAAGGTGTTGTTCGGCCCATCTCTAGCCACTGACCAAATATAAGTTTACAAACAGAAACCAGCAGGGAAGGAAATGTCATTTATGACAAAAAAATGTTTTCAAATGTCACTTTTGCTGACTTGCATCCTACAGGTATGCCATTTTACATGCAAGTTTAAGGCAACCCTCAAACATGTTTTTTTATGGAATTTTTAATGTTCATTTCTAATGTTGTCCACTAAACTATACAGGGAGTGCAGAATTATTAGGCAAGTTGTATTTTTGAGGAATAATTTTATTATTGAACAACAACCATGTTCTCAATGATTCCAAAAACTCATTAATATCAAAGTTATTATTTTAATAAGGAGTTTTTATGTTGAACGGATTATTAAGACGTGAGGGACATATCAAATCACCTGTTGTAATCTTTACTTGTAATTTTTAAGGTATTTTTTTGTACAAACTCCCAACGGAATTTGAACGTACATTTTACCGTATGGACATCCTACGTTCAGTCGTTTTCACTGTAAACTTTTGTAAAAAAACAGTATTTACTGTAAAGGAAGGGACGACCAAAGACAAACATTTGAATATAAACCAGTCACCGATCTCTACCCGGCTTGTTGTGGAAGTCAAACGTCGTCTTGAGGACTTGTCCCCTTTTAA
>BLSH010381528.1:594365-605283 GCA_018402905.1 Glandirana rugosa | reverse complement strand
AAGCAGCAGTATTTGAAATCTCAAATTCCCCCAACAATCTGATCGTTGAGCACGATCGTAGCGATTGTTGTTTTATGCAGAGCTTGATCTGCAACTCAAAGCAGCGGTATGTAAAATCTCTAATTTCTGCTATCTGTCCTCAGAGCAACAGCACAGACAGCAGTAGTAAAGTAATCTATCTCAGGATGCAGGATCAGGTCTTAAAATGTCTCAAATCTCTCCCTCAAGCTTTCAGCTTCCTTTCCCTACACTAACCCAAGGAGCATGTGACTGCAGCACTGTGACTCCAGCTTATAAAGAGCCTGGGTCACATGATGCACTGGCCAATCACAGCCATGCCATTAGTAGGCATGGCTGTGATGGCTTCTAAGGGCAAACCAGTGAAAAGCTTGTTGATTGGCTGCCCTGCAGCTTCTCAACACGTGGAGTAAAATAGCAGAACCCCGGACCGAACCAGAACGATTTTTGAAATGTCCGGGTCCGGGTCCCTGCCACGGACACCCGAAAGTTCGGTACGGACCCGAACGTTACAGTCCGGGTTCGCTCAACACTACTGGAGATATGAAGTCTGATTTCCAAAATTTAGGAACAAGGATGGAGGCGATAGAAAACAAACCTGACTTAACAGTAGCCAGAATAAAAATCAGAACTCGGACCACATCCAGGTCCTACCGGATCAACTTGAAACAGCCCTGGCAAGAATCAATGATTTAGAAAATAGATCGCGCAGGTACAATTTCAGGATCAGGGGTCTCCCTGAGGCCATTACGGACATTCATACTGCGGTTCAAGATCTTAAAAAATACCTGATACCCAGTGTTCCCCTACATCGACTGGAGATAGACAGAGCCCACAGAGCCTTGGGGCCCCCAAGGAAGGAGGGACATTATCATGAAGCCCCATTACTTTTCAGTGAAAGAGGAGGTCATGCGCCAAGCTAGGCACAAATCTCAGCTAAAGTGCAGAGGTCATCAAATACAGGTATTTACCGATTTATCAACTACCACTATCCAACGGAGAAGATCCCTCAAACCACTTCTGTCCGTCCTAACACAAAAGGACATCAAGTATCGGTGGACTTTCCCATTCGCAGTTAAATTCGTTTGGAAGGATAAGACCTACTCCTTCACCAATTTAATCGATGGAGAGAAAATACTCCTCAAGTTGAACCTGATTGCCCAAGAATCGTCCATGGACACCTCAAACTTTGCTACAAACTCATCCAAGCGTCCCCCACCAGCAAGCCCACTTACAACAATGTGGAACTCTGCAAGGTCCAAGAAGGGGAAAGAACAACGACCTCCCTAACAACCTGCAGCAGGAACGTTCTAACCAAAGGGGCCTTTTTCACTTGTTCCCCTCCATGTGATGCCCTCTTATATATATTTTTTTGATGGCTGACTTCCACCGACAGAGAGCCAAGCGCTCTATACGAACAGTAACTGGTTTTCTAGTTTACGGCCCAGCCAAAATTTAGGTTGTTTATATGGCGTGGGCTGGCTTGGGACCCCCCTTTCATTCTTAGTGGCCCCTCGAGGGGCGGGGGGTGGTAGGCCACCTCATGCGAGATAGCAGCTAAAGTTAATAAGTTAGTAAGTTATTCATTTGCTGTTTACATAATAGAGGCCTCTCCGAGCCCCCCCGCCCAGGCTGACTGGATTTGGGGGTTAACCCCCTTCGCATACGTAGGAGGCATTGGACGGGTCTCCGTGCTTAATCCTGAGACACTTTGTGATACTGAAGTTATGATTCGTTTTTTTTTTTATATATATTAAGCATTCAGTTTCCAAGGGGGCCTAGGCTTGGGGTGGTTGAAATGCGCCTCCACCTATCGCATAGTCACTACCTCTGCAACTATGAGATGGGTAGCCGAACCCCTAGAGGGTGGGCAAACCTTATGTAGAGGGAATGGATGGAATGTTTCCGCCACACCCCACTGTATTTTTCAAGACACACACTGTCTCTTTAATTTATATTTGTTGTTTTCTAAATTATCTTTTCATGTCTCCTCTCTACTTCTTTTTTCGCCCCCTCAAGCCACTCCTCAGTCGATTGAAATATCCAAGAGCGTTATTAATGCATCTTCAGGGTGCTGCTCCTGGGACAAGAGGTCTGCTTCTTCCCTGGGGTAAGTGATGGTACAGACACGAGCATCCTTCCCTTAGAGCTCCATGGCTTCACATAAATCAGCACAGAACTCGATAAAAATAGCCACCCATAATGCCCAGGGGCTAAACTCCCCAATCAAGAGGAAGAAGGTGTTTGACACCTATTGCTCTTTGAACTTAGATACACTCCTACTTCAGGAAACCCACTTTCCTGCCCGGTACAGTCCCAGATTCCTTCACCCCCATTACCCCAATTTTTACCTCGCCAACGCAGAGGACAAAACCAAGGGAGTTGCAATCCTTTTCTCAAAACACACCAATTTCTCCATCCTCTCAGAGCTAAAAGACCCGGAAGGCAGATATATTTTGGTCAAAGGCACCATAGAGGGCCAACTATACTCAATAGTATCCTACTATGACCCAAATAAGGAACATGCTAATATCTTCCACAGCCTATTCCGGACCCTGTCCCCCTCTTAGAAGGGGAGATAGTATTTGGAGGGGACTCAAACACAGCATTCGACCAGATCTGGGACAGGTCCAGACCCTTTTCAAACAGACTCCTACGACCTACTAAAGCCAGCCTTAAGATAGCGAAAATTATTAACTCACAAGGCCTAATAGACATCTGGAGGGAATTAAATCCTAGAAAGCGAGATTATACACATTATTCCAGTCCGCACCAAACGTACGCTAGGATTGACCACATCCTGGTTCCCCCAAAGCTAATCCCCTCCATGGTGAGCTCCCTAATAATAGACACAGTATGATCTGACCACTCTATTGTGATCCTAAATTACCTCAGATCGTACACAAGACACCCAGCAGCTAATTGGCGCCTAAAAGAATCCCTCCTTAATGACCCCGTCAGAGTCTGAGATTAATAAAGCATTAAAGGAATACTTCCAGTCAAATATGTCACCAGAAATATCCCCAGAAATAGTTTGGGCAGCCCACAAAGCGACCGTTACAAAATTATACAAATAACCTCCCAAATTAAGAAAGAAAGAGAAGTTGATATTGCGCGATTAGATGAATCCTTCAAATCCCACAAAGCAGCTCATAAGAGAAACCCCACGGAAGCTTCACTCTCCCTATTAAATGCGGCCAAACTTGAACTTAATCTAGCACTCACCACTAGACTTGATCAAACCCATGGATGTTCGGGTTCGGTGGGTTCGGCCGAACTTTGGAAAAAAGTCCGGGTTCGGTACCGAACTTGACCCGAACTTTACCCCGAACCCCATTGAATTTTGGGCACAAAAATTACTGTAAAAGAGCCCTGGAAAGAGCTGGAGGGCTGCAAAATTATTTTAGAACAATAATCTGTCCCTTACAGCAACAGCAGGAACCTGACCCTATAGAACTAGGAGATGATTTTAGAACAATAATCTGTCCCTCTAAGCAGTAGACTCTACCTAGTCCAGTCAGATCTTTCTGTAATGCAGGATGAGATCTGCAATCTGTCCCTAAAAGCAGTATTGGTAGTAAGCTGTACCTATCTATCTATCTACAATCTCTCCCTCACAGCACAGGCAGCATCCTCTCCCTACACTACCCAGAGAGCATGTGACATGCAGCACTGTGACTCCAGGCTCATATAGAGGCTGGGTCACATGATGCACTGGCCAATCACAGCCATGCCATTAGTAGGCATGGCTGTGATGGCTTCTAGGGAAAATCACGCTTGTTGATTGGCTGTCCTGCAGCTATTCAACATGCGTGATCAAATACCCGAACCCAGAACTCGAACCCAAACTTTTTTTAAATGTCCGGGTTCGGGTCCGGGTCACGGACACCCCAAAGTTCGGTACGAACCCGAACTTTACAGTTCGGGTTCGCTCAACTCTACTCACCACAAAAGCGGAAGGACACGTCCGCTGGTCAGGTGCAAAATTCTACTCTAACAGAGACAAAATCTTGGCTGCGAAACTTTCTTCTAGACTTAGATCATTCTCCACACCAAAGATAAAAACGGCTGGCTCCCAACCATCAGCGGACCCCAACAAGATTCTAAAGGCCTTTCATGAGTTTTACTCTAAATTATATGGTCCTATCATGGACCAACAGACCTCAGCCATTGCAAGTTATCTAGACAACCTGCCCTTGCCTACCTTATCTACGGAACACAGAAATAGTCTTGAAGCAGCTTTCACAGAGTAAGAAATGTTAGAAGCTATTAATAGCCTAAGGAAGGGATCAGCCCCAGGCCCAGATGGTTTCCCAAATATTTACTATAAGACCTTCAAAGATACGTTGGCCCCCCATATGGCCAACTTCTTTAACTCCAAAAAATCTGGCCCCCCTAGATCCCCACCATAATACAGCCTTCATAACGGTTATACCGAAGCCGGACAGAAACCCGTAGGAGATAGGGAATTACAGACCCATTTCCCTTATCAATAACGATATTAAAATAATGACCAAGATCCTTAGCAATAGATTAGCAGACTTTATTAACCATTATATACACAAAGATCAGGTTGGTTTCATTCCTGGTAGACAAGGACCTGGCCAAATCAGGAGAGCTATAGACATAATACCCCTACTGCAATATAACTGGGATGGAGGCCCCAAACAAAGAGGAATGCTGCTATCTTTAGACTTACATAAAGTGTTTGACTCAGTAACCTGGCCCTACATCTTCACTCTCCTAAAATGTTGGGGTTTTGGAGACAACTTCATTAACATAGTCCGAGCCCTCTATTCCTCCCCCTCAGCCAGGATTCGCCTTCAGGGTTTATACTCAGACCCAGTCCAGATTGCTAGGGGCACCAGGCAGGGATGCCCCCTGTCCCCCCTGATCTTTGCAATAGCGATCGAAACATTAGCAATGGCAATACGACACAATGAGGATATTCAGGGTGTCAAGTGCGGTCCCCAGACCCATAAATGTGGTCTTTTCGCAGACGACATCATCCTCTTTATAACATCCCCAACCACTTCCCTCCCTAACCTTTGTAAAGCTCTGGATAACTTCACCAAATTTTCTGGTCTCAAGGTCAACTTTTCAAAATCCCAAGCCCTGAACATCTCAATCCCTGCTGAAGTAAATGAGAGCTTGCAGAACGCATTCCAGTTCACATGGAGCGATAGCGCAATCCGACATCTAGGAATCACGCTCACAGTCAAAATTGACCAAATTTACCCAAGCAATTACCCCCCCCCCCCCCAATGTATAAAAAACTGGAGAGGTACCTTAAAACATGGGGTAGAGGGGAACTATCATGGATGGGTAGGATTCACTCTGTAAAGATGACTCTGCTCCCCAGGATACTGTACCTCTTCAGGTCTCTTCCTGTAGCAATAAGAAAAGATCATTTATCATCCTGCCAAAGTAAGGTGGTGCAGTATGTCTGGGGGGATCTGGTCAGATTTGCAAAAAAAAACCTTTATCAACCTAGAAAGAAAGGTGGATTGAGTACACCTAACCTCCTATGGTACTTTCAGGCAGCAAGATTAGCTCAGCTTTCAAAGATATATTTTAAAACAGAGAAACCTGACTGGATTCAAATGGAGAGACAAGCGGTTCCCTCCTACACCATCGACTATCTCCTTTGGGTCCCAACCAGAGAACGCCCAGTAATTCTCTCCCCTGTTCTTTCCCAATCGTTAGCTATGTGGGACAGGCTTCGCATTTCTAAAGCCCTTGTCTCAGGGTGTCGTCCCCTGGCACACATCTTCCACAATCCTAACTTCCCACCGGAAATGGACATTAAAGCCTTCCAGTGGTGGCTGGATAAGGGACTGTACCAGATAGGTCACTTTCTTTCCCTATCGGGACCTTTCCCCATAGGACACTGGACCAGCAAACAAGAGCTCCCTAATTCTGAGCATTTTAGATTTAGACAAATTTTCCATTTCTTGCGAAAAGTCTGGAAAGACAACGTAAACACACGCACTATAACTGCTTGTGAAAGCTGGTTTGGTCAAGCCATGGATCAGAGGGGTGGGATCTCTGTCATCTACCATTCACTTGCCCTCCTAACAGGTAAAGCTTTTTACATGCAAGCCTGGGAAAATGACCTACAAATAGCTTGGGATATGGAGAAATGGCACTCTGCCTTTTTCCGATCTTTCAAGGGAATAAATAGCATCTCCTTGATGGAAGCCAGCGTTAAAGTAATGACCAGATGGTATCTAACCCCTTCTAGATTAGTTACCATGTTCCCCTCGGCGGACCCCTTATGTTTTCGAGGGTGCCGGATGAGGGGGTCTATGGTCCACATCTGGTGGGAATGTCCCAGGATTAGATCTTTCTGGAAGAAAATCTTTAGAATGATTTACAAAGTGACAAGTCAACACATCCAAATTTCTCAGAGCAATGCTCTTCTAAATGCAGATCTACCCAAAATGCCTAAAAACACAAGAAATCTTATCCATTTTATCCTCTTAGGAGCCAAGATGGCCATAGCTAAGGCTTGGAAGCTACCAAGGGTTTCCTTTGTGGCCCCCAAACATAAAATCTCTTGGATAATGACAAGAAAAAATTTGTAGTGCACTTACAGACACATTCCAAAAATTTGAAGTAGTCTGGGAACCCTAGGCGACCTATGTGGGCATCTCAATACTTCCTGGGATTTCTAATAAATAACGTAACAGTTTGAATCCGAGACTTGGCTTGACGGACCCTCTCTCTCCAATCTATCCCTCTTGAGACTTTCTTCTGACCCTGGACACCCAGGGACCCCTCTAGTTCTCTCCTACTTTCTATGTTTGTTTCTCTCTCTGTTGATATTGTTGGACCTTGTACATAGTGATCCCTATAGGGGGGTTCATCTATCTCTCGATCCCATCTTTACCACGCAGTAAAGGGTAGGATTTGGCTCCTAGAGGCACAGTCTGATCCCAATTAGGGTGCTGGGACCATATCCCGAACCTTTCTGTTTCTGTTTTTATACCTGAGTAAAACATTGATGATTTTAGAGAGTATTTCAAGTTGTGGTTTACAGGTGTAAGAGGTCCAATAGATCTGCTATATTCCAGACCAATGTTATTTTATTGTACAAAGCAACCATGTACAGTATTTCTAAATACACTCAGAATGTATGTCCATATTTGTTGGAAAATCCAATAAAAATTTATTGAAAGTTAAAAACAGCTCAAAAACGCGGCTGTAAAAACGCCCGTGTGTATGAGGCCTACATAATACAGAAAGTGGTGCTGTCAACACTGCTCTTTGCATCATTGCACTATGGGTCCAGAGAGGCACAGTTGCACCCCTCAGGGTAAAGCCCAAGATGTCCTGCACATACAGGATATCCCTAATCTTCCAGGCTGTATGACCAAGAACCAGGAAGACTGAGGACATCTAATATAACACACAATACATATATTATAGAAAAGCAATTTCTGTAGTGGACAGCACCAAAAAGACGATGATTACTGAATCCAGGTGCAATGTTTTATTTTTAACCCCCGTATGGAGAATTTAAAAAAATAATATTCAGCTGGGCTTTAACTTGATAACATATATGGCTAATTTGCCTATCTAAATCATTTGTAAACTTTTTATGGGCATATATGGTTATCTGCTACACAAGTTTTATAGGTATTCTGCTCACTGCTTTTTGTTATTCACTGACAAATAAGCAAAAATGTAAAAAAAATATAGTTGTTAGCTATTTTACACAATAACGAGATCTTTTTTTTTTGTATATATACAGTAATGATTTGTAGGGAGATAGTCACAGTGCCACCTTACAGACTGTTTGTAATAATTGGCTGTCATGATGATCATATGATTGAGAACCACATTGACTGGTTCCTGACTGTAAGTCTAAGATCTGCAGCTGTCAGTGACAGCATGGTCTCAGAACAATTATGTAAAGGTGTGTGCTCCAAGCTCTCAGTGGCAACATAGATTAAGTTTTCACAGCAAGAATAACTGTGCCTGAGAACATTAATCTACAGATTCTGGTTAGTATATTGTTTTTGATCCTGAGTTGGCTCTTATAAATATACAGTTGTGTTTTAAAAGTTAGATTACCTATAATATTATATTAAAGTATCAAATTATTTTTCATTTATTCTGTTTGGTCGGTTCAAAACAGAACTAAAATCTTATGGGTCAATTAAAAGTAATATAGGTAACTTGACAGGTGCCAACATTTTGTCCTGAGCATTTTTTACCTTATTCTGACTTATATAGTTTCTCAGGCTTTAAATTATTACCCCATCTTGAGTGAACATGGTATGTGTTAATAATGTGTCTGTGGTACTGGTGTGAGCATTAATCTGATTATATCACACAGATACTGTTATCAACATCCTGCAGCCTCTTGAAGCTATCATTGGGGAAATTATTTTTTAGACTGGTAAATTCAACACAATAATCCCAGGGATAAGAACATTAAATTTCATCTAGAAATGCAATCAAGGATTAAATATAGGTTCAAAAGCAATTTTAGAAAAGTACATGGGATAAAATACAATCAAAAATAATAATTCATTAGCAGACGAAAGGAATCCATATGAGAGCAACTTACATAAAAATGACAATAATTTGATCACAGTTTATTACAGTACAACTGTGGTACAACTGTGCTTTGCTTACATTAATTCATATTATCTAGCCAAATCTATAATTACTTAATTAGATTAAATTCCAAGATCAGTAAAACAAAATCTGTGGTGAATAGTGTGACCTTCAGGCTTCAGGTTGATGGTAAATGGCTGTTTCCAGCATACATTCAGCAATGACATGCTGTGGAAAGTTTGAGATTGTATATTATATGTGTGAGCTCCACAGCTTTGCAGCATTAGATGATACACGAATCCTACAATGAACATACTGTATATAACAAAAAAATCCCATGAGCATGAGAAATCCCCTGTTAAATGGTACATAAACCACAACAAATAAAGTATCACTAAACTCAAGTTTACAAAATAATGTATATAGTTATATAGCTAGTCTGGTTGAAAAAAGAAAAGTCCATCCAAAAGGGAAAAAATCATACAATCTTATATACACAATCCTATACCCACAGTTGATCCATAAGAAAGCAAAATAACCCAGCAAAGCATGATCCAATTTGCAACAACAGGGGAAAAAAGTTCCTTCCTGATCCCAGAAGAGGCAATTGGATATTTTCTGGATCAACTTTAGCTATGAATGTTAACATCCAGTTATTTTATGCTTATTTAGTAAAGAATCCAGGCCTTTTTAAATCAATCTACTGAGCTAGCCAGAACCAGCTCTTGAGGGAGCCTACTCCACATTTTCACAGTCCTTACTGTGAAGAAACCTTTTCCTATTTAGTGATTGAATCTCTTTTCCTGCAGATGTAAAGAGTGTCTCTTTGTCCTCTGGGGATGATCTTAAAGTAAATAACTCAACACCAAGTTCACTATATGGACCACTTATGTATTTTTACATGTTGATCATATCCCCCCATAATCTCCTCTTCTCAAGAGAGAATACATCCAGTTCCTCTAATATTTCCTCATAGCTGAGCTTCTCCATGCCTCTTATTAGTTTGGTTGCCCTGCTCTGCACCTTCCCCAGTTCCCCAATATTGTTTTTGTGAACTGGTGCCCAAAATGGAAATGCATATTCCAGATGAGGTCTTACTAATGATTAGTACAGGGGTAAAATGGTCTCTCTCTCTCTCTCTGCTGTCCATACCTCTCTTAATTCAAGAAAGGATTTTGCTCACTTTGGAAAACGTAGCTTGGAATTGCATGGTATGATTACGTTTATGATCTACCGGAACACCCAGATCCTTCTCCAACATTGATTCCCCCAGTGTACTCTCCCTAGTAAGTATGATGCATGCATATTCTTAGCCCCATAAGTGCATAACTTTACATTTATTGTATCAACATTAAACCTCATCTGCCACATAGTTGCACAATTAAACAGTGCATTGAGGTAGGCTTGTAAGTTGGAGACATCCTGTAAGGACTTTATTCCACCACATAGCTTGGTGTCATCTGAAAAACTGAAATTGTACTTTTAATCCCAGACCCTATATCATTTATAAATATATTACATATTTCTATTCATTTACAAACTGATTTTTTTCAAGCCTGTAGACTTTACCTTACACATTAGCCATGTGTGGTAAACTGTGCCAAATGTTTTGCAAAATCCAAGTTTACCACGTCCACAGCCACCCCTCTGTCCAAGGTTTTACTTAATTGCTCATAAAAATAAATCAGATTTGTCGGACAACTTCTGTCTTTCATAAATCCATGCTGACTGTTTAAAATAAAGTAAGAACTCATCTATGTGGTCTTTTATTAAACCCTCCAGTATCTTCCCAACTATAGCAGTTAAGCTGACAGGTCTATAGTTACTTGATAAAGACTTTGATCCCTTTTTAAATGTAGGCACCACATTGGCCTTATGCCAATGCAGTGGTACTATTCCAGTAATTAACCACTTGCCGACCGCCGATCGGCATCTGACGGCGACAAAGTGGTTCGTTATCGCAAAACGCCGTCATACGACGGCGGCTGCGATAACGCGCACTGTGAGCGCCGCGCGGAGGCCGCCGCGCGCGCGCGAGTGTCACGCGCAATAGCGTCGGCGGCAGCATACTGCCGCAAAACGCTATTGCTTGGTGAAACAGCGGCAGTCTACGGCTAGCCGCCAGCCGTTCACCAATTAATGACCTTATCATGGTGACGTAACCGTATTCCGGTTACACCACGGATGTAAATTTTTCCCTAGTTTCAGAAATAGTTCATTGATATCTGGACAGTCGAATTGACGATATCAACCCTTCTATGACCTCCCAAATTATTTTCTGGTGTATCTACTCAAGAATGAAATAAAATTTGTCAGTCGTACCTAAATACTT
>BLSH010381528.1:571292-584162 GCA_018402905.1 Glandirana rugosa | reverse complement strand
TTTTTACTTGATTTTAATTTATTTTCCCTATCCCCATTTATTTGTAGGGCACTTGCCCTAGTTTGAAGATGATTTTAGAACAGTTATATGGCTTCTACCGTTAATTAATACTTTTCAGACACAGTTTGAAGATGATCCACATTCACCTCCATTTTTGCTTTTTTTATGTTTTTATTTTTTAAAAAATATTTACAGTTATTTCCCTGTCCCCATTTTTTTGTAGGGCACTTGCCCTACCCTTACCCCCATTTTACTTCCTTTTGCAGCCCTCTAGGGCTTTCCAGGACTTTGTTACAGCCATTTTTGTGCATAAAAGTTCGGGTCCCCATTGATTTCAATGGGGTTCGTTGTCCGTGCGATCGTTCGGGTTCCGTCCGGACCCGGACCCGGACTTTGTCCCGAAGTTCGGACGGACCAGCAGAACCCGAACTTCCAGAGGTTCGCTCAACTCTATAAACAATGCATCTTTTGTATTAGAGGGAGGAATAGTGCCCTATCGCTGGTGTCAGTGGGAGAAATAGTTGCTCATTGTTGGTTTCAGTGGGAGGAATAGTGCCCCATCATTGGCGTCAATGGCGGAAATACTGTCACATTGTTGGTGTCAGTGGGAGAAATAGTGCCCCATCGTTGGTGTCAGTGGGATTAATAGTGCTCCATCAATGGTGTCAGTGGGAATAATCATGGCCCATCATTGGTGTCAGTTTGAGTAATAGTGCCTCATCATTGGCATCAATGGGAGTAATAGTGCCCCATTATTGATGTCAGTAGCAGGATTATTGCCCCATTGTTGGTTTCAATGTGAGGAATAGTGTCTTGTCTCAGTGGAAGGAAAAGTGCCCCAAGGGCCGAATAAGGACAAGCAAGGGGCAGCATCCGACCCCCAGGCCACATTTTGAAGACCCATGCTCTAGATGATATATGAGACCTATGCCGTTATGTAATTAATCAATAAAGTACTCAATTACTAGTAGAGCTGTGAATACAAGTGTCAATGAAACACTAAAAGTGCTTACTTTTTGTGATATTCTCATATATACATTCAGTACATACAGTATATTGAAAAACTCATCCAAGTGAACTTGCAAAAACTTGATGTCAAAATCTAACATTGTATCCACTTCCACTGGACTATAACACTGCTGTGCCTCCAGTAATCACCAATTCTTTCCCCAATCCAGTGCAACTAGCTCAAGTTGCCTGTCATATTTTCAGGCAATAAAGGCTCAGAACAGCATCCAATTCCAATAGACACCTTTCCCCCTCCACTTCGCCTAATATAGGGTAGGGAAGGCGTACCATATATCATGCACCAAAAAAAACATTTGTGGGACATTCCTAAAAAAAGGGAGGTTGTTAGCCATAAAGGAAAGGGGGAGACTTTATATTAATGGACATGGTTTTGGGAAGGAATATCCAACATTCACATACACTGTCCATGTGATCTTTAGGTGTCCATAAACTTTAAGCCATATAGTCCTCAATACTATCATACTTCCATGCACAGGTATTAGTCAAGACAGGCAGTTAGACAGTACGCAAAGAAAAAACATTTTTAGACATGTCAAAAAAGAATCATGTGCCACCTCACAAATGGAAAATCTTATATTTCTTAGTAAAGAGGTCATCTAAAGACGTGAATAGAGCCCAGAACTGAATAAAACTAGCCGTGCAGCTCCAAGCTGAGACAGAGATCTGAAGGGAGCTGCCATCAGTGCACCATTCAGATGTGTAAGAGCTTTATCAAAGAGAAGAAAAGGTGTCGCCACCAACCCAGTGCATTAGTATGTAGATGAATGTGGCCTCATCCAGTGCAGCTCCAGCCACGCCCCCTGACATGTTTCGCCCCACTCACGGAGGATTGGTCACATAAGTAAGTAAGCTCACATAAGTAATATGACCTGTATGCTATATTTATATAATATATATTATATATATATATATATATATATATCAGAATGGCAATCCAAAACAGTTGCTGGGCCAATCCAATGGGCTTACCATTCTACTGGATCAGATAATTGCTATTAGTCTGGTGAGATATCCATGAGAATGATAAAGGTGTCAGATGAAAGTCTGCCAATCACGGAATGCAACCTATAATCATCACTGTAATGGCACCAAAAGAGCTGCTGGAAGGTCCTGGAGGGCACTTTCAGTCCTGTGTCAGGAATATCCAACTTAGACCAGTCATTTAGGTTGCCAGTCACTCCACTGTATGAAAAACACTAACAAGAGCTCCTGCTTGTAAAGTAATGCAGGCTACAACTCAGGAATGGCCAATCACAAAGCACCTCTTTCAAGTGTTATTTTTTTTAACTAAAGAAAAAAAAATAGTGGCTTTATTTGATTGAATTCTTTGCATTAAGTGTCATCAAGGACATTATTAGGGACTTTTGTTTCCCAGAAACAGATCCACTTAAAATGGGGATTATTAAAATGAATACTTCTTTATCATCTACAATAATTTCATAATGTTTAATACCACATACCCCTATTCATGCAGGTGGCTCCCCAAAAGTCTGCACAGTGCTTGAGGGCAAATACCAGAAATCCCCAGAAATATTCTTCCATTAACTGCAGTGAAAGTTTCAGCTTTAGTTTAATATATGCTATTGTTGTCCCTCCCCCTTAGCACTAACGTTCAAGGAGAACACTAGAATGAGCCATTTTAATATATGCAAAGTGAAGTAGGTAAGAATTTGGAATATTTGCATAAATCCTTAAACTATATATGACCTAGAGATGTAAGTTTTTCTCAACAAAACTGGAGTTTCGCTGTATGTATATGTCCTGCACTGCTGGTATTAAAGAAATCAGTTCAGGGCATTATCTGGGAGGAAATTAAACCAAGCACTGATCCTAAATTAGCCTGTCACCGAGTATAGTTAATTATCTACATTTAAACGTGAAATATTTTTTTCCAACGCCACAAGAGAGTTTGTACAAGACTTGAAAAGTCTCAATAATTATTTTCATGTCAGTAAAAGAAAGAGATGTTACAAGTAAAGTTGATGCATGACACCCTAAACCCCTAGAGAATGGCAGCGGCAGGAAGAATGTAGCTTGAAATTACCTTTATGTATGGAAACTGTACAATGGTGACATCCTGTGGATAGGAATGGTTCTAGAAATCTGCTGTCTTTTTGTTTTTGTTTTTTTAACTGTAGGCTTTTAGAGTTCAAACGACAAACTCATTAACTAATCATTGTTTGTGTTTTACAATTAATGCAGTACTTCCAGCTATAGACACTTATCTCTGCTAACACTGCAAGACTTAATTGCAGCAAGCAAAGGATGTAAATTTGAATGTCTTCCAACAAAGCTGATAAAGTGCAAAATTCAAATAAGAATAACGTATTATGCAAATCCACATTTAAATGCAGAAATGGCCAGTGCTTGAAATATATCACTTGGCTAAGGCTTTCTAGCTATAAATTATTTGGTGCTTGATTTGCACAGAAATATATGCAGCCATACTGTATTAATCCAGGGCAAGATCCCGGTTAATGGATTACATATGGCTTCCACATTCGTAGGATTGCTTTGTTGTTAAAGTGAACCGTTAATAATGCATATACGTGTTTGATGGCAGTCTTTTTATGCCTGGAAATTATTTTAAAGTTGAATTCCAGATGGATATCGAAGATAATAATTAGTGCAGCTCAGTTTTTGTTAAGACATCATTAAGGGTTCATGCACACTGCTGTTTACTGGCGTAAGCTAGCATAAAACTTCAGGCATTTTCCGGCACCCAGGAGCATTAGATGGCACATAAAGCTGGCCATAAAAGTGCATGGCTGTACACACTTGTACTTGTGTTAGCACTTATGTGGTTTTGCATCATGCACTTATGAAGTATTTGCCAAATGGGGAAGTTCGTAAGCAGTGTAATTAGCTGAATTGGATTTTTGATAGCCTTTGGTTTTCCCCTTATAGCAGAGCTTAACTTAGGATGGGGAGAAGCAGCACAAGAGGACAATTATTTGTGTTACAGTGAAGGTGCATGCTAATAGGAGGTGAGAGCAGAGTTACAGAGAATGAAAGTGCCAAATCGCAAAAAGTGCTCTGGTCAGGAAGGGGGTAAATCCTTCCAGGGCTGAAGTGGTTAAGGGAACAGGATACATTTTTTGGGGGTTACAAATAACCCCCCTCCCCAAAAAAAATTGATCCTGTTCCCTTAACCACTTCAGCCCTGGAAGGATTTACCCCCTTCCTGACCAGAGTACTTTTTGCGATTTGGCGCTGCGTCGCTTTAACTGACAAGCACAGTCGTGCGACATTGTACCCAAACAAAATTTACATCCTTTTTTTCACACAAATAGAGGTTTCTTTTGGAGGTATTTGATCACTTCTGCGGTTTTTATTTTTTGCGCTATAAACAAAAAAAGAGCGTCAATTTTGAAAAAAAAAACAATATTTTTTACTTTTTGCTATAATACATGTCCAAAAAAATATATAAAAAAATGAATTTATAAATCAGTTTAGGCCGATATATATTCTTCTACATATTTTTGGTAAAAAAAAAAAATCCCAATAGGCGTACATTGATTGGTTTGTGCAAAAGTTGCCGCATTTACAAACCATGAGAATTCATTTATGGCGTTTTTACTATTTTTTTTTTTAGTAATGGCAGCGATCTTTTTCATCTGGACTGTGATATTACAGCAGACATATCGGACATTTTTTACACTTTTTTGGGACCAATGACATTTATACAGCGATCAGATCTAAAAATAGCCACTAATTACTCTATAAATGTCATTGGCAGGGAAAGGGTTAACCTGCAGGGGGCAATTAAGGGGTTAACTGTGTTCCCTCACTGTGTTCTAACTGTATGGGGGCTGGGCTGGCAGGGGCATGACAGATCTAACTGATCCCGATCACAGGGATCAGTAGATCTCTGTCATGCCTCCTAACAGAGCGGGGAACCGTCGTGTTTACATCAGCGGTTCCCTGCTTTTCTGCTGTACCGGGCGAACACAGGTCATCGGTGGACATCGAGTCTATAGACGGCGATCTGCGCAGCGGAGCTAACTTGCCACCATCTTTCTACGCGAGGCGGTCAGCAAGTGGTTAAAGCATGCACAACAGCACAGTGCTTTTGCTGTGTAATTTGGCCCTTCTATCACCTAAAAAACCTGGCTAGGCCCTACCCCTGTAAACTGACCATGGTTTATCATGGCTGCTGAGCCCTGACACTGTGGTCAGTTTACGTGCCTCCATCAGCCGCAGCTATCTGCAGCTCTCCTCTGTCCTCATCTCCCCCCTCCCCTCCCTGCCTGTCAGCTAGTGTGTACCACTGTGCTCCCTGCCCCTTCCCTTCCTGCTCCTATCATAACTGTACTACAAACATCCCATCCCCTCTGTCAGCTAGCATTATCTATCCTAGCTGTCAGCCGGGCAGAGGAGAGAGCCGAGGAGTCACGTGAGTGCCGGGAGATGCTTTGATATAAGGTTTAATCAGCATTTTTGTTTTTCAGCACAGACACTAGGACAGATAATGTTAGCTAACAGAAGGGATGGGATGTTTGTAGTGCTTAACCACCACTTTCCTTTCATTGTTTAGTGACAGGCTGGAGGAAGGAAAAGACCCGTAAGTGTTGCTTAACTGCAGCAAAAAATCAGGTCTCCTGCCTTGCCAAACAAAAGAGTAGAGAAGGATTGTGTAATTTTAAGGCCTCATTTACATGGGCATTTTTTACAGCCATGTTTTTTTAGCGTTTTTTCAGCATTAGTAAGCTGAAAGTAGAACCCATGGCCAGCGCGTTCCGAAGCTGTAATGTTTTGGCGTTTTTGACGTTGATACGGCAAAACACTCACTAATGCCATACCGACATTAACCGGCATTTTTGACGCCAGCGTTTTCAGGTTAAAATAGCAGAGAAATGTTTTTCTTTTTAAAAACGCCTATGGACACCAACGCTCACTAATGAGCATTAACGGTCATTAACACTTATGCAAAACACCAAAAAAAACTTGATTTTTCCCTGACGTTGGGCGCAGCGCTTTGCTTATTTTTTTTTCAAACGCCCGTGTGTGTGAGGCCTAAAGAGTAACTCCACTTTTGTTGAGAAAAAACATTCCCTCTGGGTGATCTGTGTACATTACAAGGATTTTAACAAACTTTGTTGCAGATTCCTACGTTCCTTATCAATCAGTTGCTGCACTTTCCTAATGAGGAAAATTACAGGGTCTGTATCCCTTTGAACGTGATTTCCTATTGAGAGTACCTCACCAAAAATTACATTTTTGGTGCAGGGGATGCCTAAAATCTGATTTGTATCTTAGTGCAGACTTCCGGGAAAATCAGTGAGTCAATCACACAAGCAGGAAATTATGTTTCTGGGGGGCGTTCTGTATACATTCTGTGTACAGAATGCCTCCAGGTACCCATATTGCATTGCATTTTACTGAAAATTACATAGCTACAGATTGAAAAGGAAAACATTCAATTACAATATGACTTGTGTCACAATTGTATATGCTATTTTTTTTCTTTATTTGCTATTTTTTCCCCCCTGACAGTGGAGTTACCCTTTAAGACTGAATGCACATAAATACAAATTCTTTGGCAGATAAAACAGATTATGTTTGTGTATTTATACTGTGTATTTAGTTGTTTGCCTGGAGTTCAGCTTTAAAGTGCACCTGTGCCCAGACTATGGGCATTGGTCTATTTACATATTCCTAACACGCAGTAAAGAACTTTAAACCAAGACATCCCTGACCTTTCTTGCGGATTTTAATGTGAAGTTATTTTTTCTTCAACCATCTTGATTATCCATCCCAGGATGACATAACTTGAGTGCATTTAGCCTGGCTCCTGTGCAAGCACAGTTAAGTGTACACACAATAGAGGAATGCAAACAGGAAGGCAAGCAGCCTATATTACAAAGAATGCACAGCAGCTACCTTACTAAAGAAATAAAACAAATAATTTTAATTTTGCAAGAAAATTTTAAATTGCCTTGGTGAATGAGGTGAAGATGTATGGACTTCTATTATCCTGTCAGGTGCAAGCAAAAAACAAATTCTTGCATTTGATTGAGTGTTCTAAGCAAGGGTGTTGCTATGTGGGAAGACCAGGGGCTTCAGCCTGAAGGTAAATTTGATAACCCCTCCCACATTTTAAAGTAAGTCCAGTTCAAGCCCGGCAACATGGGGGGGGGGGGTTTGGGCTCACTTGCTGGTTGCTGCCTGGCTGGGCTGGCTGATCAGTGACCATCAATGCAGCATCACTAGTGCCCATCAGTGTAGCCTGATCAGTGCCCATCAATGCAGCCTCACCAGTGCCCATCAATGCAGCCTCACCAGTGCCCATCAAAGCAGCCTCACCAGTGCTCATCAAAGCAGCCTCACCAATGTCCATCAATGCAGCCTCACCAGTGCCCATCAATGCAGTCTGATCAGTGTCCATCAGCACAGCCTTAGCTGTGCCCATCAGCGCATCCTCACCAGTGCCATCAGCGCATCCTCACCAGTGCCCATCAATGCAGCCTTGCCAGTGCCCATCAATTCAGCCTTGCCAGTGTCCATCAATGCAGCCTGATCAGTGCCCATCATCGCAGCCTTGCCAGTGCCCATCAATGCAGCCTGATCAGTGGCCATCAGTGCAGCCTTGCCAGTGCCCATCAGTGCAGCTGATGAAGTAGAGGCTGCACTCTAGTGGAGAAGCCGCTAGCCACTGGAGAAACAAAACAAGGAAAGAGGCGCTTCTAAGAGCAGACTGTATGACAATTTAATAAAGTTAAAAACTGTGACATAGCAACTCACAAACAGGCATCATAGTAGCGCATGTGGTGAAAGTATCCCATGGCAGGGGACGTCAGCAGCTCGCCATCCGAGGGTATGCAAAGAAAGTCCGGTGGAGATGTGATGTGGTGTCTGGAGCCGGCAGAGACGCCAAATCGAGGCTTGGAATGCACAGCAGAGGGTCACGGGGGCATCACAAAGGAGGAAGTGACCGCGCTCTTTCTTCAGGCACCTGAAGAAAGAGCGCGGTCACTTCCTCCTTTGTGAACCGAACGCTCAGAAACGCGTCACACAGTGCTGACGTCACGCCACCGCGACCCTCTGCTGTGCATTCCAAGCCTCGGTTTGGCGTCTCTGCCGGCTCCAGACGCCACATCACATCTCCACCGGACTTTCTTTGCATACCCTCGGATGGCGAGCTGCTGACGTCCCCTGCCATGGGATACTTTCACCACATGCGCTACTTTGATGCCTGTTTGTGAGTTGCTATGTCACTGTTTTTAACTTTATTAAATTGTCATACAGTCTGCTCTTAGAAACACCTCTTTCCTTGTTTTGATGTCCATCATAGGTGCCGGTCCAAGAGGTGGGACTTCTACGTCCCTCCCCGGCCCTATATAGCCCTGAGTTCCTGACCAACCCCTGGCCTTGGGACTTGGAGCTAATGATTGTAAATGGGCAATACCAGACCCGGGGATTTTGGGGGGCCCACTTGGGGTTATAGCCCCGGTCAGCCCCCCCCCCCCCCCGACGCCACTGGACCTAAAGTAAGTGGAAATCCATTTTTCAAAGTGAGCATGCTTTATTCTTTTAGTAAACACCCAGTATGTCTCTTCTGCAATATAAATCCTTCCTGTTTGCAATTCCCTTCTAAATATGGAAGCTAATGAATTAACACAACAGTCAAGCAATCAGCATTTTAAGAATAAGTGGCCAGCAGTGGAAGACTCCATATTTCTATCCTCAAAGGTCACTTTAACATGCAGCAATAACAGCTATACAGCTTTGCTGTTGGTTGCTGGACAATCAAACTGAGAAACATTCTTCTTCACAAAGCAAGCAAGATATTATCTACAAAATTTTAAAGACCATCCCAAATAGGTATTATTTCCATATGCCTAAGGCATCATGACAGTATGGACTGCAGGTCCTTTCTAGGGCAATGACCATAATAAATCCACAGTAATGCCATACAGCTTTCATATTTTGGGAGACAGGCTGTTGCACACAGGGCTGGCCCCTCAAGGTCTTGGAGAAGCAAAAATGTAGAGCCCACAAATATATGGACACATTATTTTTAGCTAAAGTTGCTTTTTTTCTAACATAATAGACTGAGATAACCTGTGGCACTGCACCTGCAGCTTTTTGACCTAAAAAAGATTAGAAACTAGAAAAAGCCAGCACCTATTTCAGTAAAGCTGTGAAGTAAGATTTTTGCAAGATGTCAAGATAGTATATAGGCATGTTTATCTGTATTAATATATATTTCCTTTCCTGTATCTTCTGCATTATTTTGGAGCACCTCTCTTAGTATCCCTCTCATTTACCAAAAAATAATGTAAACTCGAAAAGGTGTTTTTTGCTTGCATGCTATCTACTTACAGACTTCTCAGGTAATTGGCTGACATTGATGCCCCCTGTGCCCCCTTTCAATCATGGCCTTTACGTGCAACCCTGGATAGCATACAGAGACTTATTAGCTGTAGTCAAATGACAACAGTCCATGTGCTTTTGTTGCAATATAACTAAACATAGATAAAAAGTTGCATTAAATGTTTCGACTCCCTCAAATCATAGCTACCCAGCAGAACATAATTACCTATTGAAAAGTGATAATAAGACAAGACCATTTTAAAGGCAAATCTATTTCTTTTAGACGGTGCTGCAATTCTAAGTAGTATTGCATCTGACTCTAATAAGCTCACACATCCTTACTGACTTGCCAGTTCTGAGGCAAAATATAAGACTCCTATAAGCCTTTCAGCGTCTACACTGTTCCCTGTGGTTCCAATTAGATGAAAATTATTTCTAGCAATGGCAAGCAGCCATACTCTATGTTGAGAATATTCTGGCGACAAAAAGGCCTGCGGATTCAACCTGAAATATCCTGAATTAAAGCTCTGTTCAGTACTTTAAATCCTGTACTATCAAATATGTTCTGTACAAAATTGTACATGCATTAATTGCTTCTTCTCAGATAAGAAATATATCAGAAATATTGTTTTAGGACAATATGTCTCCAAGGTCTATGTTTTAATATAAGGCACATATTTTCAAAAGGCTGCATTCATACTTGTGTAGCCCATTAATATGTGTTTTATGCATGTGATCATAAAACATGTGACATGCCTTCAATGTCATTCATTGTTAATGGTACGCCAAAAATGCAAGCAAGGTGTGTAGTTTTGTGTGCGAAAAATGTGCTCAAAAAGATACTCCCGGTGTCACACTACACTATGTGTGAATGGGGGCTATACAAGTCAGAACACATGGACAGGAGCATCGATTTACAATGGCCTAATGCTAGTAGTACTTTGCAAATTATTATTTTTTCCTTCAAATTAGCATTTTTCAATTAAATAAAGGTTTTTAAATGAACGTTTTATAGCTCTGATCTGCTTAGATTACTGCATGTGTATTATTGATAACCCATATTTAATTTGATATTAAAAGATATAATAAAAGATATTAATTTGATCCTTTTTGGTATTTTGTATGTTAAAGTGATTTAAATAATGAACATATCATACTTACCCCCTCTGTGCAAGGGTTTTGTACAGAGTGGCCCCAATCCTCCTCTTCTGGGGTCCCTCCGCAGCACTCCTGGGGAAGCGCTTCCCTGGGGACACTCGTGCGGGCGCGCTCCCGAGTCCTGCTGCTGTGTCCATTGACAGAGACTGCAGCTCCCGTGTCATTGGATTTGATTGACAGCAGCGGGAGCCAATGGCTGGGCTGCTATCAATCTATCCAATCAGGACCCGAGACACCAGCTGGAGCGGGTGTGCTCGTCCCCGACGCGGGAAAGACAGGGTTATAGAATGCATTAAGGTGAAAACCCCAGAGGGTTTACAATCCCTTTAAGGTCTATTTGCAAAGATGATCAGGTTTCTGCTCTTAAAGATATCACTTGTTTTTGTCTTGCTTTAACAACAAGTTTCTCTGAAGTGTCTATTGAGGAGAGCAGGAAAGGGTGGTGATAAAACATTGAATTATTATGGGCAATAGAGGCTTTCAGTATCTAAATATTATTTTGGTGTAGAAAGACAACACATTTTACACCAATGCATTATTCATTTTTATAAATGAATTAAACATTTTGACATGCATTATCAAATGCTATATTCATGATATTGTACACAAAATATCCCTCCAGACTACTCTTCATTGGGAAAACAAAACAGAATCTGTGAAAAACTGAACTGCCACCTTTTTAAAATGCATGAAAATCAACGTGACAATTCTGCATACCAAGCCACCAAAAGAACATATGAAAGTGCTTATACTGAAAGGGAATATAACAGATGAATGAGAAAGAAAAATCTGGTAATATATATTTACTGAAATGTTCAATAAACTACAGGACTGTCATGAGTATTTTAGTAGACACCTTACGTTGTAGTGTTTGTTACACACAGTTGACATAAATATCGCATTCCTAAAATGACACTAGACCATACTAGCTGGTGAAAAGGTGAAGTCAACAAACTTTAAATGCAAGGTCCACTTAAAAAACATCAAAAGACTAAACTTTTTTTAGTTTTGGACAGAGAGGAGATGGATTAGAATACTTGTAAGTTTTTATTGATGTCTGTGTCTTTGTTACATAGATTTACCCTCTCTATTTGTCCTATTTACCATTGAAAGTGAAAGTAAAAGGAAATCCCAAAGTTTTGGTTGTCCCCAGAAAAGGGAAATCTTCCCATGGGGACACTAGTTCTGGTGCCCTAGGGTTCCCAAGGGATTCCCTTAATTTGCAAGGATTTCCTCTCACTTTCTGTTTTGCCTATGGGACAGGAAGTTAAGGGAAATCTCTCCAATAGGAAACATATGGCAAAAAAATAAACTGACAGGGGTTATGGCCCTCCCTTACTCTATCCAAAATGGAAAAAAAGTTTTGCCTATAGTTCTAATTTAACCGGTTCCACACCGCCTACCATATATTCATGGCGGCAGTGTGGACGCTTAGCGTGAATCGCCGTAAAAAAACGGCGATTTGCGGAGTGGCCGCTAGGGGGCGCGTACGCCCACCGTACTCCTGAGGAGTGTGCCCGCGGCTTGGGCAGACCGGATGTCCACCGGCGAGCCGCGATGAGTGATGTAAACATGGCGGTTCCCCGCTCTGTTAGTGGGGACATAGGAGATCTACTGATCCCTGTCACTGGGATCAGTTAGATCTCTTATGCCCATGGCAGCCCAGTCCCCCCACGGTTAGAACATGCCCAGGGAACACAGTTAACCCCTAGATCTCCCCCTGCATGTTAACCCCTTCAATGGCAATGACATTTTGTTAAAGCGATTTTTACCTAACACACTCATACGCTTACTGATAAATAAAATAAGTGATTTATACCTTTTGTGGATACTAGAAGCAACCAGTGCTGTTGCAGTTATTACAAATAAAATCAATAATCAATGACACCTTTGCTAAAGAAAAATAAAGATCTAATTTATTTTTACAGAAAAGAAGCTAGTCACTAATTAAACATAAACAAATCAGGGGTAAACATTACAATCTGAAAAGCATCAAAATGATTGCTAAATACAACGTGAGGATTACCAAAATGAAACTAGTTGATCCATGTAAAAACAGGTTACTAAGCAAAGTAAAACCATTAGGAGTGCAACATAAATCGTTAGTAAAACTACGAAAAGTCTAACATTACAAATGGGGACTAAACAAATACAAATTAATCACTGATCGAAGAAAAGACATTTTTATTTAATCTAGAAATAAAAAGAAATCGTTTCCACAGTAACTAATAACTAAAATAAACATTATTGACGTTGTCGTGACCAACGAAGATCATAGGTGTTTTCCATATTTAGTGAATAAAATAAATAGTCATTCGCATACTCACACAATCCATTTTTAGCGAAATTGTTTTACAGTAACGGTAA
>BLSH010381528.1:553506-566541 GCA_018402905.1 Glandirana rugosa | reverse complement strand
CGCTGTAGACTGGGGATGACCAATCATATTGTCCCTGGTAATAGGGGATTGCCGACTTTAGCCAGTTGGTTCTGCTAATCACTGGAGCAAAGAAACTCATTCCTACTAGAGCTCCACACCTGTTGGACCAGAACATACAACCCATACAAGGTAGATAAAACACTTTCAAACAGAAGGACCAACTAAATAATAATAATGTAAACCTAGTAAAAACCTCCTCCACCTGTGGAATAAGACAAATCAGGAAAACGAAAAAACAAATGTTATATAAAGTTGTCTGTGGAGGCCATGATCTCCTGTTGTTCTGAGAGCCATGAACCCCAATGATCCAATCTAAGGGATGAAACACATAACATTTAGTAATGATCATTCAATTTTTCTCCTAGAAAAAGATAAACCGATGGTTAGATACCTGATATAAAAATAATTAACATACGAAACACAAAAACATACATTACATCATATTCCACAAAAATAGTCTTATTCATTTTGAACCAGTGCACTTTTTTCCCAAATACCAAAAAATTGTTGAGCTCAACGTAATTATTACCACGTGGATTTTGTTTATGGTATACCATTAATTTCCAAAAAAAATTTCACCTTGGTTAAAAAATGAGCAGCTCCTAATACCTTTTAGCGACGCCATTTAGCTACCAATTATAATACCTTACCAAATAAACTGTTCAGAACTTGGTCTCTGGAAAACAAAACACATTACATTGAATACACAAATTTGCATGTCAATACAGTGCTCTTCACACTCTCACAGGCCTGGCTAGAAAGAAGGGGGGGGTCAGTTTCCAGTGGGCTGTCAGCTGCTGGGACAACAAACAGACAGGTAAATTGGATGACAACATAAGTTCCATGTATTCACACCATACACACACTCTCACAATCAACAAGCTTGGAGGCAAACTCTAGACACCCCAAATACCAGCCTGTTTCCTATACTGACCTGAACCTCTTTTTAAACCCCTAAAACCTGTTTTGTAGGTTTGACCTTCTATAGTTCCATCCCATTTCATTAGCCCATTCTCAGCCTGTATGGATGCATTCCTTACCTTGGGAACTTGGAATGGGACCCATGATCTGGGCTTTTCATATTGATTCCCCCTAGGCCCCATTGCAATGCGTGCTTCATTACTTTTTCAATGGGACTGGATAAACAGAATTTAGCTATGTGGCCAAAGAGTCCACATAAATGGCATTTAATCTTATCTAACGCTGTATAACATCTCTTCAAAAACGGTTTTGTTTTAGATGACAGAGGAGGTTCAGTAGCTGATAGTGGGATGGCTTTTCCTGGATTAGTAGTTCTTTCTTGTGATTTACAGAATATAGGGGCAATTTTTAAAGAGCTCCTACCTTCTGTGGATTTATTCCTATTTGTACATACCTTAGGTGTGGGTGATGTCCCACTGACTTCAGAAATACCCAAATCTTCTGCTTTGTCCTCCCCCTTATCTGAAATCTGAGCAAGCTGTACCTGGCAGCTGACCGATAATCCCTTCCCCTCACTTTCTGCATCCTTCCCCTCACTTTCTGCATCCTTCAGTCTTTTTACAAGCTGATGAACTTCTTCCTGTAATCTCTGGTTTTCGATTACTACTTTCTGGTGGATAGCATCAGAATTTGCCATAGAAGCTTCTAAAGCACTAACCTTACTTGTTGATACTTCTAGAGCATCTTTTAGGGACGTGTTTTGTAACTTCAAATGCTCATACTGCTTTGCCAACCACCTGGATGCAAAGATCAGCGGAGTCCTTCCTGCAAGCTTACGACACCTTTTACCAGTGATATTTAATGTCCCACCCTCTTCCATCAGAGGGACAGAAAGTATCCCTTCTGTTTGGAGGCTTTTCTCCCTTAATGCCAGCATAGCATTCCCTTGGCTGGCTGCTTGGCCTTCCTTTTCCTGTTCCTGTGCCACACCCTCCCCCTGTAATTCACATTTTACTGGGGTATCAAACTTGTTATTCTGTGGCTTTCCCTTATTGTCATCCACTGAAAGTTCACAGTTCATATCAGCGCCTGAACACTTTGCTGATACGGACTGGGCACCTGCATTAGGCCCAGGCCCTGACAATTGCTCATTGTCCCCCTTTTCATCACTGCCACAACTTTGGGGTTGAGACCATTTCTGATTGTCCCTGCCCTCAAGTAGTGCTTGGAATGATTTCTCCTTCAATCCCATAGTCAAAACATTCCCTTCCTCTGCCCTATTCACTGACTCCAGCATCCATATAGCCCAAGCATCTCTTTCCTGTGGCCGCGTCATCTTCTTGTGATGCCCAGACCACAGCTGTTCCCATACTTTAGGTTTAAAAGTACCTCTCTTGGAAAACTTCATTCCAGTCCAACGATCCCAATCACCAATATATTTTACCATCCAGGGTCCATATTTATCTATCATCTCTTCTCTTGGAGTCAGTTGGTAGGGTTTACCACACCCAGACACCCTCTTTGAAGCGATTTGATTTCCCATCCTGACGGATTGAACCCTGAACCAATTTCCCAACCTTTAATCGGTTGCCTTAGAGGTAGCTAATCTCTCACCAGTGATTGGTTGGCCGGTCCCTCCCCGGCCCCGTTGTTTTTCTTTTTCACTACTTGTCAAAACAAAATTGTTAATGACTATAGCCCTTCAAAGAAAAACCTAGAGATATTCCAGAACTCATTAATAGTTCAATCTCTCCCCCGTGGACTTTATGAAATATTCTAAGAGAACTACCTAAATTAGGGCTACACCTGTTATCCTAAGAATTATGAGATCAAACTTGGATGATCAAGAAACTATAAGACTGCTTGGAGTACCAAAGGCGGTTACTTGAGGCACACCTGAGCGTTCTAAGAGCTGAAAACGCTTAGGTGAGAACAGGGTTTTAGCAATCTGGTTCCCATCAGCCACAGTATAGTATACAGGTCTAATTACAATTTCCAGTTATTAATTGCAAGGAAGAAAGATTCATACTCAAGTACATTTAGTGGGATTTAGTCTCTGTTTCCACAAGTGTGACTGGTCATGCGACCTTGGACATAAAGTTGCATTACAAGTCACAGACCATTGATTTCAATAGCTCCTGTTCCAGTCTATGCAACTCAAAGTTGCAGCGAAATGGAAAAGGTACCTGCAGTACTCTGATGCGACTTCCTAATGCATGTAAATTTGTGTCAAAGTTGCATTCAAAGTCGCATTAAAGTTGCACTTCACAGTCACTCTCTAAATCGTGTGACTTTGGAGATGCCTTAATGGAAACACAGCCCCCATCCCACATGTGCCTTTCAATAACAAAGCCTGGCCTAATCTCATTCAAGGGTCAACTGCTTTTTGGTAAACAAAGGCACAACTATTAGCAATAAGGTTTGTAGCAGTTATACTATCACAATGTTCACAAAAATACAACGTTTACAATCCCCAGTTAGTAGATTACTAAGAAATACAGATTAATAAACCTCAAGATCATTCAAGGTGACCTAGTCTCCATTTCCACTAGCAAAACTTGTCATGCGACTCTGAACACATAAAGTAGCATTACATGTTACAGCCCATTGATTTCAATGGCCCCTGTTCCAATCTATGCGATTCAAAGTTCCAGCGAATTGGAAAAGGTACCTGCAGTACTCTGATGCAATTTGCCGATGCAACCTCGATCCAGAGTGTAAATTTGGATCAAAGTCGCATTCAAAATCGCACTTCACAGTCACACTCTAAATCGTGCGACTTTGGAGTTGCAGTGAATTGGAAAAGGTACCTGCAGTACTCTAATGCGACTCCCCAATGCAACCTCGGCCCAGAGTGTAAATTTGGATCAAAGTTGCACTCGAAATCGCACTTCAGTCACACTCTAAATCTTGCATCTTTGGAGTTGCACTAGTGGAAACGCAGCCCTTATCCACACTTACAATCTTATTTTAATTATCCTATTCAAAATCAGTCTCATCAAAGTGTTAGTTAGTACAGATAAAAGGTAAAAAAGAAAAGTTCTTAGAAGTTTACTAGTTTAGGTGTTCAGACAGAGGTGAAAATCAAAGATATAGATAAGATAAGCCTGAACCCACAATCATCTAAATGTTAAACTCCTCACACGGGGCACCATCTGTTAAAGCGATTTTTACCTAACACACTCATACACTTACTGATAAATAAAATAAGTGATTTATACCTTTTGTGGATACTAGAAGCAACCAGTGCTGTTGCAGTTATTACAAATAAAATCAATAATCAATGACACCTTTGCTAAAGAAAAATAAAGATCTAATTTATTTTTACAGAAAAGAAGCTAGTCACTAATTAAACATAAACAAATCAGGGGTGAACATTACAATCTGAAAAGCATCAAAATGATTGCTAAATACAACGTGAGGGTTACCAAAATGAAACTAGTTGATCCATGTAAAAACAGGTTACTAAGCAAAGGAAGGAAAGGAAAAGAAAAGAGCGGGAAAATGGAGATATGGATACAGGGAATCTTACGTGACCATGGTGGGGGGCGTCAGCCAGACATAGAGGCCGGAAGTCCGTTCTGGGCCCTCTTTTATACACACCCTCTACCCTGATCCCACCCATAACTCCATTCACCCCTCTGGCGTCTTCCCATTGGTCTAGAGTGGTAGTGAGCCCTAATTGGCCGGATTTGAGTTTCTAAGCCCAGCACAGGAGGCCAGGTTCCCATGGTTACATTACACTTTCCCCACAGTTCCCAAATTAACATGTTAAGAATCTGCCTCAGTTGGAGACATGATGTCTGAGTTCCTCTCTCAAAGACAATAGGTAACTTCATTACTATGTTAATAAGAAGACAGCAAACTGTATTGAAGATGAAGACCACCCTCATTATTATGCATGAGTTTTGAAGATACCAGGAAATCCTTTTGTAATATTGAACAGTCTTGTAGACCGCACACTAGGCCTATTTCTCATAAAAACACAGACATGAGATACATCAAGTACAGATGTTTCCTATAAAATATATAGATTTCACTGGGCATGGTATATACAGAACTCTCTATCTTCGGGGATAAATTCTGAACTGAAAGACACCAAACACGGGGTATCTTGGAGCACCTTGATACAAATATGGATTTCCATCGTCCTAATAAGGATCTGACCAGAATGTACATCACTTCACCAAAATATCAAAATATTTCCACATCAATTTATACAGTAATCAGTGTACATTTACATTTCTGATCGCTGAATAAATGTCATTGGTCCCAAAAAAGTGTCAAAAATGTCCGACATGTCCGCCCCAATATTGTAGTACCACTAAAAATCTCAGATCGCCGCCATTACTAGTAAAAAAAAAAAAAAAAACCCCAGAAATGAATTCTCAACATCCGTAAACGTGGCCACTTTTGCGCAAACCAATCAATAACCGCTGATTGCGGTTTTTTTTACCAAAAATATGAGGAAGAATATAAATCGGCCAAAACCGACGAAAAAAAATGTTTTTTTATATATTTTTTTTTTATTTGTATTTTAGCAAAAAGTAAGAAATTTGGATTTTTTTGCAAAATTGTCGCTCTTCTTTTGTTTATAGCGGTGATCAGAAATGACTCAGAGGTGATCAAATACCACCAAAAGAAAGCTCTATTTTTGGGAAAAAAAGGACGTAAATTTAGTTTGGGTACAACGTCGCATTACCGCGCAATTGTCAGTTAAAGCGACCCAGTGCCAAATCGAAAAAAAGTGCTCTGGTCCTAACCTGGGAAATCCTTCCGCGGCTGAAGTGGTTAATCAACAACCCCAATTAATAAACACGTAATAACAGCAGAAAGAAACACTGAACTTCTGCTTTTGTCCACTTTCTGGAGGCACTAAGGAAGTAACTTTGCCTTACTGCTGCTTTTTGGGAAAGCTGGTGCTCCAAATCCTGCATGAATGCACTCCGGTACAGTGCAGGAGGATGTTCATGTGAGCTCAACATAAAGATGGGAAGGCCAATAAAAAACACGGAAAAAGAGTGGAATATGTCCTTTTACAATAATAAGTAATATCTATGACATGGTATTCAAACTATATATCATGAAGACCTTAATTAAAGTTTTCTGAGACTTTTTTTCTGAGTCTTAAATTATTGCAGGTTCTTTCAGCTGGAGACAAGCAAATCCTGGAATACAATTAATTTGCAGCAGTTCTCAAACAAGAGAAATATTTATTTCTGCCACTAGGAGGCACTGCATGGGAAAGGTCCCAGATCAGTTTGCTTGTGGGCTCCATCTTGTACCATCTACAGTTGGGTAATTGCTGGGATAGAGTAGTAGAAGATAGTTTCTGACCCCTCAGGCCTTAACCACTTCATCCCCGGAAGGATTTCCCCCTTTATGACCAGAGCACTTTTTGCGATTCGGCACTGCGTCACTTTAACTGACAATTGCGCGGTCATGCGATGCTGTACACAAATTAAATTAGCGTCTTTTTCCCCCAAAAAATAGAGCTTTCTTTTTGTGGTATTTTATTACCTCTGTGTCATTTCTAATCACCGCTATAAACAAAAAAAAACTGCAATTTTGAAAAAAAAAACAATATTTCTTGCTTTTTGCTTAAATACATATCCAAAAAAAAATATATATATATATATATATATATATATATATATATAACACATTTATTCATCAGTTTAGGCCGATATATATTCTTCTTCATATTTTTAGTAAAAAAAAATCGCAATCTGCGTATATTGATTGGTTTGCGCAAAAGTTGAGAATTCATTTATGGGGTTTTTATTTTTTAAATTTTTTACTAGTAATGGCGGCGATCTGCAATTTTTGGCGGGACTGTGACATTGCTGCGGACATGTCGGACACTTTTGACACTTTTTTGGGACCATTGACATTTATACAGCGATCAGTGCTATAAAAATACACTGATTACTGTGTAAATGTCACTGGCAGGAAAGGGGTTAACACTAGGGGGCGATCAAAGGGATAACTGTGTTCCCTGGGATGTGTTACTAACTGTGTGGGGGCTAGGCTGACTGGGGGAGGAGAGTGATCGCTGCTCTCATATACAGGAATCATGCGATCATACTTCTTCTGTCACTGTCCTGTCCTGTCCTGTTCTGTCACTGCAGGGGAGCGATCGTGGGTAGCCGGCGGACAACGAGTTCCACCCTACCCGATCCCTGGCTTCCCCGCTACACAGTGAGCACGCAAGCGGGCCTCTGGCAGCGCGCGCGCTCACGATCCGCAATCTCGCAGCCGCCATCAGATGACGGCAATATGCAATATAGAGCCAAGTTGCCTCCGTCAATCCACGGCGGACGTTCGGCAAATTATTAATTGACAGGCAAGAGGGTACATTTGTCTGACAAATTCAGTGTCATCTTTTTTAACCTTTAAATGATTTATATTAATGTTCTATTAATGTTCTCCACCATGACAACATAATGTTTAAGTGGTATTAAAAGTTAGTATTTTTTAAAAAAAAAACACATGTAATAGCAGCCCGATTCTCTTCTTCTTGGGTCCCCCGCTGCCACTCCTGGCTCCTCCTCCATGACCAGTGCCCCCAATAGCAAGCTGCTTGCTATGGGGGCACTGGTGCATGCTCCCCAGCCCTGATCTATGCATCCATAAGACACATAGAGCCATGGCTCATCCACACCCCCACCCTCTCCTCATTGACTCACTGGCTGTGATTACCAACAGTGCTCTCCCACTGCTGTCTTAGTTAATGAGCAGAGGGAGTCCCGGGACAGCTAAGGCTCTTGTACACATCGCTGGATCAAGAGGGGGCTCAGATAAATATTAGGGGGGCTGTTGGGGGGGGAGAGCAGCACACAGAAGGTTTTTTAGCCACATGCATAGAATGCATGCAGGTAAAAAAAAACCTTCAGCCTTTACAATTACTTTTATCTATTGTCTGGTCAATAAATTGATTTATCTTTTTCTCCTCTCAGTAAAATGGTGAGACCAGCATCTACAGTTTGGAAACATTTCCACAGTTCAATTTCTGCTGAGAGAAAAGCTGCAATTTCCAAATATTGTGAGAAGAAATATTCTCTTCCAAATGCTACAAGGATGACAAACACATCCTGGCATGCCAGATGTGCCCTAAAGACATTGAAAATACTTTATGGAATGAAATCATGAGGACCAGAATGAAAGTGCAAGTAGCTTTTCCTTCCAGAGCTCTCATTACAGGAACAGTCTTTCTGCTGCTTCTGGATCATCACAAAGTGTTTCTTCATCAGCAGCATCTTTCAGTAAGGAAGTGTTACAAACCACTACTCACAAAAATACACAATGGGGCTGATTTACTAAAACTGAAAACCAGGTTGAAAATGTTTAAAGAATCTGAAGATACCATTATAACCTCTGATAAAAATAATTTTTATAAAATTAGTAATAATAACATATACTTATAGTGAATTTGTTTTTCACAGTTGCTATGGAAGATGTATCTCCAAACATTTCAAACTTCTGTAATTTATTGGTCAGCTCTCTATTAAAAAAAATAAATGAGTTGAAAACTCTGGCAGGAGACCACAGCAAAGCTTAGGGAACCAGGGGTGGTATACTGACAATAACTATATATTACCCTAGATTAGTGTTTGCAAAACAGGCAGGTATTGAAACATATGATGTACAGAATCAGAAGCAATGAAAAAAATCAACAGACATAGGTAGTTAATACACCCTTACAATGCTACCCAACAAGTCTAAAGAACCGTTCTTCATTTTAAAAGAGCTGTTGCTGTAATATTGATGTTATGTCTGTACACAGTTCAAACGCCTCAGTTTTAAATTTATGGTGTTGCAGTTAGTACAACTGTACAAAGGTAAGAGACTTGCTTATGTTTTGCAGGCAGTGGATCAAATACTGGCAAGTCTCCACACCATTCTAAAATGTCACGTATACATTTATTTGCATTTACAGTTGTATTTACCTTATTTGTATAATGGCAATTTTAGATGCCTTAACACAATTCTAAATTCTATTTTAATAATTTTATCATGATGTAGTATGTACAACTGTATATTAAGTCCATCTGAAACACTTATAGCTTCCCTCCAACCAACAAGTTGAGCAGGAGGGATGATGCAGCTATTTGAACTAAAGTAGCACTGACATGCATGGTCAAGTAAAGCTCAGAGTAGAGATTTTTGTCCTTCTACCATTCTACATACAACACAATGAACGTATAGCACAGGCAAGCCATCTTGCAGTCAATAAGCCTGACAACTCACATTCAGTTTGCCACCTGCAGAGCTGATGGGGATCTGCAAAATTTTCCTATACAGATGTAGTGCCCTCTACGCCAAATAGGTGTATGTGAGATTTTTGCAAGGTGAGACAAATTTAGTCAGGCCTGAATTAATGCAGGCCTGATTGTTTTGATTCTAGGTTGGGAGTGGCTCAGGTAGGACTGGGTGATTCACAGATGGTGTCATCAGAACCTCCCACTTCTTTCCAGAGGCTTCTGGTGTGTTCTGAAAAGAGAGGTGGGAGGGGAGGTGTAGCCATCTGGGGTGTTCTAAGGAGCCCTGACCAATCCCCAATCTGTATTGGCAGGGGGCAGGTCTCCTTAAATACCCAGGGTCAGCCCAATCTGGCAGGAGAAGTTTGGGGGGAAGTCTGGAGATAGAGTAGTGTGGGCTGCAGCGGCCTAGGGGAAGCTCCCAGGCTGGGGGGTGACCCCAGGCCTGGAGTGCTCGGGTGCAACCAGGAGGAGAGAGATCTTGGTGGCAGGCACAAGGCAGAGTGGAAAGGACAGCAGGAGAGAGCACTATTCGGGAGAGATCTTCAGTGTAGAACTACAAGTATCAGGAAGGCGGTGAACAACATACTCTGGGATACTTTTAGAGGCATTCCAGAGCGAATTGGGGTGAGAGACAGTCTGGGAAGGATGCAGAAGCCAGTGTGGGATTTGTATGTTGCTGTGGTAGTGGAGAAGGCCGTTGCAACTGGAGTAGCTGGCAGGGCCTGGAAGAGGATGGGTTGGAAGTAGTAGTCCATCAAGCCAGCTAGCACACATTACTTTGCTACACTTTGGAGGCTATTAGTCTCTTTCTGTAATGGGTGGTCTGGAGGCCCTACTTTAACTACAACAGGCCTCACCATGTGCTAACTAAGCCTAAGAAGATGTATGGAGGCCTGATAAATATCCTTTCAGGTCTCACCTGTGCTGAGCAAGTATTGTACAGGAGTGAGGAACAAGGAGAGGAATGTGCAGCAAGAGTCAGTGCTGGAGTGAAGAAGAAGTGTATATACGGGATTTTATATAGTGTGCAGCAAGTATTGTGCTGGAGGAAGATGGAGGAGTGTATATACGAAGGTGTATATAGTGGTCCCATGTACAGAACTGTTCAGTTCTTGGGCATCCCATAATCATCCCTACCCCATCCAAGTTCAAATTCCCTAATACAAAACAAAACAAAGTACCAGCCTGTTCTGTGTCTCCAGATGTGCGGAAAAGTGTGATTGAGGGCAGTGTGATCAGGTGAACCACAACAACCAGCCACCCCTAAGGGGGCCATTGGCTACACAGATAACTGAAATAATCTTCTTGTTAACCCCTTCCCAATGAGTGCATGTACACATATATGCGGCTTCATGGAAGTGGGTCTTAATTCTGTGGGGCTGTGTAAATGCATATTTTTCTATACAGAAAACTGCCATATTTTTTTGTTAACCCCTTGCCACTGAGTGTACACATATATTCAGCTTCATGGAAGTGGGTCTTAAAGTGTTACTAAACTCACCACAGTAAAATCAGTCTGGAAATGCACTAAAGCATACTTGTTATACTCACTGTGGAACCTAAGGGGGTTAATACTCCACATGTAAAAAGGCTGTTTGATCCTGTCTTCTCTGATCCTCCCTTCCTTCCACTGTCCCCAATCCATCTCCTGATAAGGCAGATCCTTTGGAGTCACTCTGGACATGCTCGGTTTGGTGTGTATTGCTAGAGAGGTTTTATTTTTTTTTGCGAGAGTGCAAGAGATTAGCACAGGGCCAATCAGCACTGTCCAGACAGAGTGGAATAAACTTATAGAAGTCAGAAAACTGCTATATACTGCTGATGAGAAAAGGTATTTAGCTGTTTAAATTTACTAAAATAATTTCATTTCTATGTTCTGTGTACTGTGGGAAACTGGATATAGTGAATGCAGGGTCCTGGGTTTAGTTACACTTTAATTCTGTGTGGGGCTGCACATATGCGTACTTGCTGTGATAGCCTCCAATTGGCTATCATAGTGCTCAGACACTGCATAGCCAGTCCCTGTGTTTTTTTCTGCTCTTGAATGGAGAAAAAGTTATACGAAAAAGTTACACTGTAACTTTTTTTTTTATAATTCCTTTTATTTTGCATCAACCAAATAATAGCCACAGTACAGATGAGAAAATAAACACAAAAATACACAAGTCAAGCCATGATACAGAACAATCGTCATGAGGTGGAACAGCATGGAGATAGAAGTATGCGAATTCATCCAAACTTGGCAAAGAGCTACATGTCTGCTCCCGCCTCGAGAACAGAAGCCAGCACAGTCTTTAACCTCCCTGGCGGTATTCCCGAGCCTGACTCGGGGTGAAAATTAGCAGCCAGGAGCGGTAACCCCGAGTCAGGCTCGGGCTAGTGGCAGGCAGCGCTTACCTTCTCTCCGGCGCTTCCCTCTTCCACTCGGGCGAGTGGCAGGCAGCGCATCGTGCTCCGGCGATGTCTCACTTCCCTCTTCTGCTGTCATGCGAGCGGTGTCGCATGGGAGCGGAACTGGGCGCCAAATTCAAACCTGTGTAAAAAAGTAGTAAACACACACACCCACAGCCTTTATAAGCTGCGGTGATACAATGTAATCTGTAGATTGCGTTGTATCACCAGAGATCTGACACTTGTTGCAGAAAGTTGTTACAGTGCACTACTCCTTATACACACTGTCATTTTGCCCCAAAAATAAAATGGCAGCTGGACACGCAAAATCGCCTTTGGATCTACTGAGCGAAAGTGACAGCGAATTGGAAACGCTCGCGGAAGTGAGCGACAGCGAGTCGTGGGAGGAGTCATCTGGCGCTGACACTGACACCGAGACCAGCGAACCGGACTGTGACCTGAGTGACATGCGCATCTGGTGCCCTATCGCCAGCGGTACAGATCAGGTAGTGACGCCACGATTTCCATTCACTGGATCGCCTGGAATGAAGGTGGACGTTGAACGTGCAACCCGCTGGCGTTCCTAAAATTATTTCTCAGCGACAAAATAATTGAAAAAATTGTCGTGGAGACAAATCGCTTCCAGGAGCAACAGTCTTCCAGCATGCAGGCCAGGTTTTCCAGAAGTCGCCTATGGAAGCCGGTAAGCACCGAGGAAATGTGGAATTTTCTGGGACTTATTATCCTGCAAGGCGTGGTGGGCGAGCCAGTCCAAAAATGGTACTGGACCAAAAACAGAATGCTGGCCACGCCTTTTTTCGGCTGCGTGATGTCGGAGTACCGCTTCTCCCTTATTATGAAAAATTTACATTTCACAAATAATGAGGAGTATGACGAGGAAACGCATCCTGCGCCAAAGCTAAAAAAGATCTGGAACGTTTGGCAAATGGTCGTTGCAAATTTCCAGCGGGTTTATGTACCGGACCGCGATGTAAGCGTCGTCGAAAGCTTGATGGCTTATAAAGGACGGCTCAGCTGGATACAGTATATAGCCTCAAAAAGAGCTTGCTTCGGAGTCAAAACGTTCATGCTTTGCGAGTCGGCCACCGGATAAAACGTGTCGTAACTACCGTACAAAAATGCCAAGCCAAAATGGCATGGCATTCGCAGACAAAACGCGAACTAGTCGTGGAGTATCTCGAGCCCCCTACTTATTTTTAACAGGCACCAGTGTGTCATTGGGACTAGGTTGTTGCCGAGGTACTCCCAATCTTGTCTACGACACCGGTAAGGTATCAGTGACATGAAACCCAGTTTAAACCAGGGAAACGGCCATATCTAGTGTGTCAAGGTATATATAGGCCACCGGCTGAGCGTTTCGTACTTGCAAAACTGAGGCTTCGTTCGAGAAAAACTCCGATATATGACATAGGTCGAC
>BLSH010381528.1:529305-552467 GCA_018402905.1 Glandirana rugosa | reverse complement strand
ATTGGTTACACACATTTGCAAGTGTATGTGTAAGCTGCAGGCCACGACAAGGCTCCCTGTATACTGCAGACCTAGCTCTATATAAGAGGCTTCACAGTGGAAGCACATACAATTGAATGGATAGATGAAGGACAGGTGACTGGAGGAGCCCAACCCTCCTTAAAGGTACATGACCAGACACCCAGCCGTGGCCCCATGGCGGCTGCAGCGCTGGTATGGTACCAAAAGTAGTGACTACACAAAAAACAAGGTCACTGTCCCCCATCTATAACTGGCCACTACAGCAAGGAGCTCTCTGGAAAGGCAGATACAGACAAAAGTAAAAAACAAAAAAGGTTCCAAGCTCAACTTGCGGACCAGTCTGCCACCAAGCCAAATTTACCTGTCTAACAGTCCAGCGTTTAAAAGACAGGGGATTGGTTACACACATTTGCAAGTGTATGTGTAAGCTGCAGGCCACGACAAGGCTCCCTGTATACTGCAGACTGCAGAGTGTTGTTTGGTCAGGTTTAAGTAAGTAATTACTAACCATTGCAGGCCTATAGTACATAACGCCATATCTCCATGCAGAAAACCATTACCGCTTTCAGCAATAAATTCCAGACTCAGTCATACCGCCAGGGAGGTTAAGTTCATGCCTATTCCTCTAATTAGCTATTTGATACAATTTTTAGACAACCAATTGGTAAATCCCCTCGAGCATGCAATCTTGCATACACAAAGACCCGATGGGCAAAACACATATATAGAGAAAAGAGAATGAGAAAAGGAAACAGGAGAGAGAGAGGAAACAGGAAGATGGGCGAAGAGAGGTAAAAAAAAAAGGGTTTGGGAACACCCAAATTTATGGGCGCCCATAGAGTGCCCCACAATGCACTGTGCACTAATCAGTGCATTCTAAGCCCTGATTGGCAAAAGCTTTGCCCAATCAGGGAAAGTAAATAGATGGCTGTTAAGGAGTGGGGCCGGGAAGCTGGCCACTGCATCCTTAACAATGGATGAGTCATCAGCTGTGAATGGGTTTACCCGCTGACAGCTGAAGGAAAAAAAAAAAACATTTCAGGCAGTATAAAAAAGTGAAAAAAAAACAGCATGGGGGTCCACCCCCCAATCCATACCTGACCCTTCAGGTCTGGTATGAATGTTAAGGGGAACCCATGCCAAAATTAAAAAATTAAAAAAAAACAGCATGGAGTCCCCCTAAAAATTTATACCAGACCCTTATCTGAGCCTGCAGCCTGGCAGGTCAGGAAAGGGGGGGCTAGCGAGCACCCCACCTCCTGAACCATACCAGGCCCTCAACATGGGGGGGTGCTCTGGGGCAGGGGGGCTGTTTAAAAATGGCATGGGGTTTCCCTTAAAATCCATACCAGACCTAAAATGTCTGGCATGGATTGGGGGGGGGCATTCAGGCAGACTAAGGGGACCCCCCAGCCCTATATTTCAATATTTTTTTCATTTTTATTGTTTCACTTTAAGCATCATTAACCACTTCAGCCCCGGAAGGATTTCCCATGTTAGGACCGGAACACTTTTTGCGATTCGGCACTGCGTTGCTTTAACTGACAATTGCGCAGTCGTGCGATGTTGTATCCAAACTAAATTTGCGTCCTTTTTTTCCCCACAAATATAGCTTTCTTTTGATGGTATTTGATCGCCTCTGCATTATTTCTGATCACCGCTATAAACAACAGAAGAGTGACAATTTTGCAAAAAAAAACAGTTTTTCTTATTTTTTGCTAAAATCCAAATCCAAAAAAAAAACATTATTTTTTTCATCAGTTTTGGCCGATTTATATTCTTCCTCATATTTTTGGTAAAAAAAAAATTGCAATTGTCGTTTATTGATTGGTTTGCGCAAAAGTGGTCGCGTTTACGATGATGAGAATTAATTTCTGGGGTTTTTATCTTTTTTATTTTTTACTAGTAATGGCGGCGATCTGAGATTTTTAGTGGTACTGCAATATTGGGGCAGACATGTCGGACATTTTTGACACTTTTTTGGGACCAATGACATTTATACAGCGATCAGAAATTTAAATATCCACTGATTACTGTATAAAGGTCATTGGCAGTGAAGGGGTTAACCTGCAGGGGGTGATCTAGGGGTTAACTGTGTTCCCTGGGTGTGTTCTAACTGTGGGGGGCTGGGCTACCATGAGCATAAGAGATCTAACTGATCCCAGTGACAGGGATCAGTAGATCTCCTATGTCCCCAGTAACAGAGCGGGGAATCGCTGTGTTTACATTGGCGGTTCCCCGTTCTTTTGCTGTGGCCGCTCATCACGGCTCGCCGGCGGACATCGGGTCTGCCCGAGCCGCGGGCACACTCCTCAGGAGTACGGCGGGTGCGTGCCCCCTAGCTGCCACCTGCAAATTGCCGCTTATTTACGGCAATTCGCAGGACGCATCCACACTGCTACCGTGAATATACGGTAGGCAGTGTGGAAGTGGTTAAAATCACTGCTCTTGTAAAAACTTTTTAAAACTTTTTTTTGCATTTATACATGTTCCCCAGGGCAGTCTCGGTCCCATACCCTTTTTATGGCCAATAACTTGCATATAAGCCTTCATAAAGGGGACGTTTGATTTTTCAAATATGGGTCCCATAGATTTCAATGGGGTTTGGGTCCGAACTTTTGCAATGTTCGAGAGTTCTAGTGCAAACTGAACCGGGGGTGTTCGGCCCATCTCTAGTTGCGATGATACAGTATCTCACAAAAGTGAGTACACCCCTCACATTTTTGTAAATATTTTATTATGTATTTTCATTTGACAACACTGAAGAAATGACACTTTGCTATACTGTAAAGTAGTGATTGTACAGCTTGTATAACAGTGTAAATTTGCTGTCCCCTCAAAATAACTCAACACACAGCTATTAATGTCTAAACAGCTGGCAACAAAAGTGAGTACACCCCTAAGTGAAAATGTCCAAATTGGGCCCAATTAGCCATTTTCCCTCCCCGGTGTCATGTGACTCTTTAGTGTTACAAGGTCTCACATGTGAATGGGGAGCAGGTGTTTTAAATTTGGTGTTATCGCTCATACTCTTTCATACTGGTCACTGGAAGTTCAACATGGCACCTCATGACAACGAACTCTCTGAGGATCTGAAAAGAAGAATTGTTGCTCTACATAAAGAGGCCTTAGGCTATAAGAAGATTGATATGTATACTTTTCTCTCACTAAGATACCATTCACCTGTTGGACCCATTGATCAAGTGTAGGAGCATGGGGGGATATCCAATATTGTGCTAGCAGTTTCCTTGCTATATAGAGCAGTCTTACCAGTGCGGTATATGTATTAGGAGAGTACTGTTCCTCCTCCAGCCCCCCTAGCAGACACACTACGGGGTCCATCTGCAGTTGAAGCCGATATATAGTATTAATAGATCTAATTACTCCCTGCCAGTATCTCAATAGCTTTGGGCATTTCCACAGTAAATGAAGTAGGGTACCTGGGTGTATTTGACACTTTGGACATATGGGGGAATCCCTCCTGCCCCACTTGTGCAACTGTACTGGGGTTCTATATGTCCTGTGAAGTACAAAAAGATGAGACAACCTCTGAGCTGCTGACACTGACACGAGCGGTCCCACACTCAGTATCTGTGTCCACCTGTCCCCATCTATAGGACCAACCTCTGACTCCCATTTTTCCCTACACAGAAGCAGATCGGGGGCCTGAAGGTATGAAAACAGACCAGCATATACCCTAGATATTATACATTTTTTATCTGACGTATCCAGAATGGAATCTAGAAAGTCAGAGTCTTCCAGCTTAAGTTAGGTGCTTCTGCTTTGTCTACTCAAGGCATGTCTTAACTGAAAATATCTATAAGGACATATTCGTAGCTGTGGAAATTCTGTACTCAGTTGTTCTAGTGTTTTTATATTTGGACCCTCAAATAATTGTGAAAATATTATACAAAAAAAGGGGAGGGCAGAGAGCGGGACTTTGAATGAGGTGTGCAGTGGTAAATGAAATAATTGAATATGAAAACAGTGTTGTTTATTTTCAAATCAAACATACATATCAATGTGAGACCATGCCCTACTTTGATACAGGAATATATAGACACACACAACACTGTACTTGTTCACAATGCAATATTTCTCAATAAAAACCCACATAGACACATAATATTAATGGCTCATGGCCAAATATTTACAGACATCAATAGGGTTTTTAGACATCCAATAAAGTCTGTATATTAGATACAAAAAAAAGGGGGGTTATAAAACTTGAATATGTGTTGTGATAAGACCGTTAAGTAGCTCTACGCGTTTCGTGATTTGTTGTTATCACTCTTCAGGAGCAGGTCTATCTGAAAACAAAATTTCATATGGTGTAGAGTCAGAATTCGTCAAGTAGGGTTCTCAGCTCATAAGAAATGAGGGGAGAAACGCAATGCCCCCAAAAAAAGAAAAGAAACTTACATATATTATACTGATAAGAATGGGTGCCCATGCCTGAAACTGCAATCCGACCAGGACCATCATCTCGGGAGCTCAGGGGGCATAGCAAGAGACCGCACCCCCAACAGGACAGCACCCATGGCAAACGGAAGTGGTACAGCACTAGTATGAGGTTGTGGTAGTGAGGATGCCAGAATGATATATCTGTGAATAAATGTGAATGTGAGTGAGTATTGGAATTAGATGATAAATTAAATTGTGAAAATAATTTAATCCCAGCTCCACAAAGTGTGTCCGGGGTTCTTCATTAATTCAGGGTAAGACTCGTTATGACATAAGGGGGTACATTTTAGGAAGCCTCCTATGCCCAACCTTTTTTTGGCCTCTTTCCACACCTTGTCTATCAGTCTTACAGTCATACCCCTCAGTGGTGCCTCTGGCAGCCCCGACTCCACCTGTGATATAGCCGAGTACTGTTCCAAGGATCTAATCAGCAGGGTTCTAGAAGGGTTTAACATTTCTGGTAAGTCCCATCCTGACAGATGCTGCAGCTGAGCCGCCAGAAAATAGGTAAAGGAATGAGGGACAGCCATCCCACCTTGATCCTTAGGGTATTGTAATGTGGAGAGTTTGATGCGGGCCACCCCATTCTTCCATATTAATGCTCTGTATAGTGAATCTATATGGGCAAACCAATAGTGGGGTATCCACACAGGGGCATTATGTAATATGTACAACAGTTGGGGGGCCCAGACCATTTTGATGAGATTCGCTCGGCCCATTACCAAGAGTGGTAGCTTGCACCAACTCACAGATTTATTTTTAAATTTTTGAAGTAGGGGTTTAAGGTTGAGAGAAATATAATTATTGGCATTACATGTTACTATTATGCCTAGATATTTGAAGGACTGAACTATTTCCACCTGGGAGGCCGCGTCCGGAAGGGTAGCCCCTGGGGGGTCCAGCAGCAAAAGAGATGACTTATGCCAGTTAATGGTGAATCCTGTCAGAGAGCCTGCTGTATCCCCTAGATATATTAGTGTGTCATCCGCGTATAATGAGAGCTTATCCTCCCTCTCCCCTCTGCGGAATCCCACTATCTCCTGTATAAGGAGAAAGTCTGTGAGAGTATTCCGTTTACTCTTACTCTAGCTTTGGGGCAGGTATATAACAACTGTACCCAGGATATAAAGGACTCCCCTAAGTGAAATCTATGTATCACTGCCCAGAGGTACTTCCACTCGACGCTGTCAAAGGCCTTGGCAGCGTCGAGGGAGAATACTGCCCTGTTTCCCGGGTTGTCTACCGGAAGCTGGAGGTTTAAAAATAACCTACGGATATTAAGGGCTGTGGACCTAGCTGGTATAAAACCTGACTGGTCAATGTGCACTAGATGTGACACCACCTTCGCCAGTCTGGTTGCAAGTATCCTGGCCAAAATCTTAATATATGTATTAATAAGAGAAATGGGCCTGTATGAGTCAGGCAGCAGTGGGTTTTTACGGGGCTTCAGAATCACCACAACAACTGCCTCCGTCATAGAGGCCGGGAGGCGACCCTCCTCCAGGGCTGCATTAAGGCTATAAGAAGATTGCCAAGACCCTTAAACTGAGCTTCAGCATGATGGCAAAGACCATACAGGGGTTTAACAGGACAGGTTCCACTCAGGACAGGCCTAGTCATGGCTGACAAAAGAAGTTGAATGCACGTGCTCAGCGTCGTATCCAGAGGTTGTCATGGGAAATAGATGTATGAGTGTTGCCAGCATTGCTGCAGAGGTTGAAGGGGTCAGCCTGTCAGTGCTCAGACACACACTGCATCAAATTAGTCTGCATGACTGTTGTCCCAGAAGGAAGCCTCTTCTAAAGATGATGCACAAGAAAGCCCACAAACAGTTTGCTGAAGACAAGCAGACTAAGGACATGGGTTACTGGAAACATGTCCTATGGTCTGATGAGACCAAGAGAAACTTATTGGGTTTAGATGGTGTCAAGCCTGTGTGGCGGCAACCAGGAGAGCAGTACAAAGACAAGTGCGTCTTGTCTATAGTCAAGCATGGTGGTGGGAGTGTTATGGTCTGGGGCTGCATGAGTGCTGCCAGCACTGGGGAGCTACAGCTCATTAAGGGAACCATGAATGCCAACATGCACTGTGACATACTGAAGCAGAAGAAACAAAAAGGCACACAAGGGCGCACTGGCCTAGCGCATTATCCTTAATATTTTTATTGTATAAAAATCATAAAAACATACTCACAAACAGCTCGTGTAACAGGCATCAACAGTATTGGAGTGGGTAGCATCCATACAACCGTCTCCCACTGGTAACCTGGATGGACTGGCTGACGGCTGGCCATTCGTTCCACTAAGCTCCTGGCTCCTCCCTCCTTATTGTCCTATAATCCCCCTCTTATAGGACAATAAGGGGGGAGGAGCCAGGAGCTTAGTGGAACGAATGGCCAGCCGCCCACGCCCCAAGGGCTAGTGGGCGGCTCCATCAGTGCAGACTGTGTGTTATAAATCTGAAGCTCGAATGTAGCAAGCCAGGCTCTGATGAAGAGGCCATGGCCTTGAAATGAGTCAGGCAGTCCATCAAGGTTACCAGTGGGAGACGGTTGTATGGATGCTACCCACTCCAATACTGTTGATGCCTGTTACACGAGCTGTTTGTGAGTATGTTTTTATGATTTTTATACAATAAAAATATCAAGGATAATGCGCTAGGCCAGTGCGCCCTTGTGTGCCTTTTTGTTTCTTCAGTTTGGGATGACCCCAGTCCATCAGGAGGCAGCAGGCCAACACGTTATCCAGTTCTGACACTACCAGACATCCCCTTCCTCACCACTGCAGAGAAGCCACTCTCCTGAAGCGCGGAGGAATAGGATTTTTTCTTTACATACTGAAGCAGAGCATGATCCCCTCCCTTCGGAGACTGGCCGCAGGGCAGTAGTCCAACAAGATAATGACCCTAAACATACCTCCAAGATGACCACTACCTTGCAAAAGAAGAGGGGGAAAGGTGATGGGCTGGCCAAGCATGTCTCCAGATCTAAACCCAATTGAGCACCTGTGGGGCATCTACAAACGGATTGCCCAACAGGAAACATCCACCAGCTCCATAATGTCATCATGGAGGAGTGGAAGAGGACTCCAGTGGCAACCAGTGAAGCTCTAGTGAACTCCATGCCCAAGAGGGTTAAGGCAGTGCTAGAAAATAATGGTGGCCACACAAAATATTGGCACTTTGGGCCCAATTCGGACTTTTTCACAGGGGTGTACTCACTTTTGTAGCCAGTGGTTTAGACATTAATGGCTGTATGTTTAGTTATTTTGAGGGGACAGCAAATTTACACTGTTATACAAGCTGTACACTCACTACTTTACATTGTAGCAAAGTGAAATTTCTTCAGTGTTGTCACATGAAAAGATATATTAAAATATTTACATAAATGTGAGGGGTGTACTCACTTTTGTGAGATACTGTATGTACAGTACAAATGCCTAAGTTGTCAAACTGTGTTCAGGCATTAGGATTTGTTTTACCTTCCATTGTGAAGGGGTTAATTAATCACAGAACCCACTTCCAGGTTCTATTTCACTCCTAAAATAGAAAGTGGTGCAGGTGGCACAGACAGAACTAAAGCAGGCCTATGTAATTGTTAATGTGGCACATACTACTCCAGATAGTTTCCTGCACCAGTTTTCTGAAATTAAGCTTAGTTAATTCCACCAGAATGTGTTGAGCATATTTTATTTGTTGGGAGAATTTTCCCAAGGGAGGAGATTATACTAAATAGTAGTTCCTCGCATTTTGATACAAGGTCCACATTAAATTTAGTAATCTATTTCTATTATTGAAGCATATTATACTGGCTTGGAGGCATGCAATGTATTGTGCAAGTTTTCTGATCACAAGCAAACAACCATGCAATTTTGAAACCTATAAAATATATTTTGTTAATCTCTTTTAACATTTGTAGAGTACCAAACTGGAAGAGGTGCCTAAGTTCTATCTTGGCCAAACAGGGTATTGTTCTGTCTACCTGGCATTAGGCAGCCCCCCGTCTGTTCAATATAATGTGTATTTGAAAAATATTTTGCGATAAATACAAGTAAATCAATGCTATCTAGTGCATCAAATTATAGGGTACACTATATACTATTACCTATTATGTACAGTAGAACTAAATGCAAAAATGCATAGCATAACAAAAAAAAAAAACATTAACAAATCACCAAATGTGAACATAAAAAATCAGCTACTTAAAGGCAAAATATTGTAAACAAATAACAGTGTCCATAAATTGTATCTTCTAATATCTTTGTGCAATATGTGAAGTCATAAACGTATACTGGTACCAAAACTTTTGTGACCTTCCCCTGTGGGCATGTTCTTTAGTCCCCCCCAAAAAAATTAAAGTCAGCAGCTACAAATACCATCTATCAATGTCAGCTAATCAACTAAATAATAGAAAAGGTATTTCAAAGGTTAAAGCATAACTAAACTGAATTTAAAAAAATGTAATACATTTCAGCTTACCAGTCTTGAAATGTGGTGGGGACTGCATTTGTTATATTTTTTTCAGAATAATAACATTCTAGCAAGTACAGAAAATGCCTGTTCATCCACAAACACAGTGTCCTAGTACTTCCCTTTAAGATGAACTGGAAGCAAACACAATGTTATTTGTCTTTGGGTAAACTACTAATGTTCCATGTGTCCCATGTAATGAAGATGAAAAGAGGAACAAATGTTTGAAATTCAGGGTTCAGATTCCAGCCCTGGTATTCAGGCACTGGTATACATTTTAAATGTATCTTTTTACTTGCCCCCCCCCCCCAAAAAAAAAATACACAAATTCATCAGGGTATAATTTTTATTCAGGCAAAATATGAAAGTAAACATCAGTGATTTTAGAGCATCAAAAACAGAAGAACAGTACAGCATTTAATATTCTACACTTTTAAAAAATAAACTTTTTTTGGCAAATACCAGATTTGTATTTAAAGATGTATTTCTTTTTTATATGTATACTGTAGATCTGAAAACCAAAATAAAGGACTAATGCTAATCACTTGTCCTTAAAATATTTAAATATTAATTCACAGTTGAATCCTCTTTAACCACTTGACCTCCATAAGATTTACCCCCTTCATGACCAAGTCATTTTTTGCGATACGGCACTGCATTTAACTGACAATTGCGCTGCCGTGGAACACTGTACCTAAATAAAATTGATGTAATTTTTTTCCCACAAATAGAGCTTTCTTTTGGTGGTATTTGGTCACCTCTGTGCTTTTTATTTTTTTCGCTATAAAAATATCCAAAAAATGTATTCTGCTACTTTTTGGTAAAAAAAAATCCCAATAAGCATATATTGATAGGTTTCCGCAAAATTTATAGTGTCTACAAACTATGGGATATATTTATGACATTTTTATTTATTTATTTTGTCTTATTAATAATGGCAGCGATCAGCGACGTATAGTGGGACAAATTGGACAATAACTGACACTTTTGACAATTGTTGGGGGACCAGTGACACTAATACAGTGATCAGTGCTAAAAATATGCACTGTAACTGTACTAATGACACTGGCTGGGAAGGGGTTAACATCAGGGGTGAAGAAAGGGCTAACTGTGTGCCTAGCCAGTGTTTGTGTACTGTGTGGTAGGTGCTTTTACTAGGGGAAGGCATTGAACGATGTTACTGGCTTCCAGGAGCACAGGGTCCATGCCTTCCCTACTGATAGAATGGCGATCTGCCTTGTTCATATAGGCAGATCGCTGTTCTGACTCTGCCTAATGATCAGCGGGTGCTGGTGGACATCGAGTACCCGCAGATCAGCTCCCGTTGTGCACAATCAGCACGCATGTGCGCCCCAGACCCAGAAGTGCAAGAATATGTACTAGGTCCCGGCCCGCTCCTTAACAACCAGCTAATCACTGTGCCCTGATTGGGTAACGCTTTGCCCAACCAGGACTTAGAATGCACTGTGCAGCACACAGTGCATTGTTGGATGCTCGGTGGGCGAACATCCCGTTGAGCGCCCCACAAATTTGGGTGTTTGGTGAATGAACGGACAAGCGATGTTTGGGGCGATTTTTTGCTCGGTCCAAACTGCTCACCCAACTCTAATGATTTGTTTCTAAAGGGGGCATCTCAAGCATCTCAATATAAATATATATAAATTTAGATATTTGTTCATGTACTGCACATATTATGCTAATGGAACTAGCGCAGATTCCTTCTTTCTTTCTAATTTCTAGGACTCAATTTTGCTTAATGATTTTTAGATGGTAACCACAAAAGGAGGTCTATAGGATGTGGGCAATTCTCTTGAAATTCAATTTTGATCCAATCTGTTTTGTACTTGTTGATATAGATTTGCATTAGTTCTATTTACTGTGCTGCCCTTTAATGTTTTAAGAAGCTTGGGACTTACATACCTCCAGATGATTTGGGGGATATAAAGAATTTTGCAGGGTAGCCTACACTCCCTAGAACCCCATATATGTTTTAAGATACAAGGCTGAAACTTTTTAAGGTTGGGACAGGGAATGGGTAGAGTAAAAGTAGTATAAAATTCTTGACAACAGGGTTACCTTTATCGTGGCAATTCTACCAAACCATGAAAGGGAAACAGGCAGACTATATAATAATTTCTTCCCCTAGTTTAACAAAAAAGGGCCTGTAATTTGCTTTATATAATGATGATACATCAGAAGTACAAGAAGTTTACTTCCTTAATATAGTAAAAAGTTCTGTTGACAAGTGAACGAGAACGAGACTATAGGCATTGAAATTGTAGAATCAGGTAGGTTATATTGAGCACTTCAGATTTATCTGGATTGTTTTTGTTTTTTGCTTTGTTTTAGTTTTGCTTTGTTTTTTTGTATTTTTTTTTCACATAAACAGTAATGTTCCACAGTTTGAACGCATAACAATAGCAAAAGCTCCACATATTCTCAAATATTTCAGCTGTATGCACTGATAACCTTTGTACACAAATATCCAATAGTTGTCTTTCCCACATTCCCTAATGCTCATGATTGCAAAAACAATATGTAGAAGTGATATGGTCAATCAGTGGTTGGTGCTGTTGCACTGAAAGACTTGAGTGCTTGGCTTTATTCATACCAAAAATAATTTTTAATGGAATTATTTATGTTCTTCGTGAGATCGGAAGTATAAACACTGTAGATCGTTGATCCAGATAATATCTGATTCCTTAGATAATCAGGAACTAGTTTTTTTTTTCCCTGTTGGGGGAAATTGGACCATGACCAACGTGTGTTACTGTTTATGATGCGCTTTGTGGTGCAATTTAGACAACATGCCTGCACTGGAGCATACTAACACAAGGGGGGGGGGGTTATTTTCTAAAGTTGGAAAGTGCAAAACCAGGCTCACTTCCTCATAGAAACCAATCAGCTTCCAGGTTTTATTGCCAAAGCTTAATTGAACAAGCTGAAGTTAGAAGCTGGTTTCTATGCAGAAGTGAGCCTGATTTTGCACTCTCCAGCCTTAGTAAATAACCCCCCCTGAACCATGTGCAATTTTGTCCATCTTATTGTGCGTTAGCGCAATTCTTGTTAATGTGTGGCAAATGGGGCGTTGGGGGGGGGTGTTGCCATGCTCCAGATCGACTGCAGGTTTAGGGTTCTGAGGACGCAGATTTTTCTTTTCTTTATATAATATATCTCTTTTTGTTAAGCTTGCGTATTGAGCCTGTGCCTTTTTTTTACCTGACTAACTCTGTAACTGTGCGGGTTTTCTGTATGCTGTGATTTCCTTCCATAATCCAAAAACTTCCTACTGCATAAAACAAAAATGCAAGCAATAAATGTTTAAAGAACTATGTTACCTGTGTATAGTAATTACTATTATCTTATTTAAGAGAACATTGTTGATTGTCCTTTATTTTACTAAGTGTGATACTGCAAAAAATAATATTTTTGTGCAATTTTGTTTTGCCGATACACATGAATTGGCCATTTCAAACTTTCAAATCTATTTGTTCATCTATAATGGCAACAGTGGAGTTCTTATCCCCAGTCATGGGCAGTTAAAACCTGAATCTGGTTGCAAACGATAACACTTTAATTCCCTAGATTTTAGAGGTAACCCTTGATATACTAGAAGGCAATCCAATGGGAACATTGCTTGAAAATGGAACAAACAATTTAATTAATAACAGCAAATTAAAGTTCAACAATATTCATATCAGAAAATGTATGTTTTAATTTGAACAGATATTTTTTTTTAATAATGGTATGTTGCTAATGAGGCACTTTGTTTATCAAAGTTCACAAGTGTGAATGTCTGGGCTTAATTATCTCAGTAGAACAGCAGGGAGAGAACTTTGCATTTTATGAATATATGGTGCCTAGATTTTAACTGTCACAGTGGTTGACTTAATGAAATGACCTTTTTTTTTCAAAAGCTCATTAATAAAATGTTTGATGCTCGTCCAATCAAGGAAAGAACAGTCTGAAAATTCAGATAAAGTCTCTATAAGCAGTATGTGCGAAGGTGTTTCATGGATGACCTAGTTTTGAAAGTTTTTTTTAGAGCAACATCACACAAATTCTTCTACACCCTGTAGTTTTCTTAATTGAAAATCATGGCATGTTTTCAGCAAGAGAAACTGTCACCACATTCTACAATGCTTGTTCAGCACAGGGGTGCTCAACCTTTTGAAGAGCACAGACCACTTAAGTGATTTGGTAACTGGCTGTGGGCCACAATGAAATGGAAAGGTTCAGAATTTTGAATTTCTAGTATTGAATAGCATAATTAACCAAGATTTTCCATAGGACCAATCTCTGTTGGATGTTTACCCACTGTTTAATCACAATCACAAAAAATCACATTTTTTATTAACCAGATTGCCATTAATCCCACTCCTGCGCTCACGTGTGACCAGCCAAAAAAGCTCTGAACCAGTGTTGCAGCCTTCACTATATCAGGGTCTTTGCAGCCATCCCTTGAATTACCAAAACAAGGACTGTGGACAATCTAAACAAAAAAACAACAGACCAGGAAAGTGCATGCCCTAGTAGTGTAATATACTTCTTTATCAAGCAAAGATAAAGGGGTTGATTTACTAAAGCTGGAGAGTGCAAAAACTGGTGCAGCTTTGCATGCTAGCCAATCAGCTTCTAACCTCAGCCTGTTCAATCAAGCTTTGACAATAAAACCTTGAAGCTGATTGGTTTCTGTGTGGAGCTGTACAAAATTTTGCACTTTCAAGCTTTAGTAAATCAACCCCAAAATGACACATAATGCACCCACAGTCTCCCAGAATGACACCAAGCTCATCATCACATAACTGAGAATCCACCTTTAGAACCCCTGTATGGATACCACTAGATGTAATCCCCTCAGCTAAAGGCTCCTCTCCCTGTGTCTGTGTGTTAGGAAAGAAAGAGAAAAGTAGGGAGCTGGCTGCAATAGTGGCTTGTGTACAGGGCTGGCCCAAGACATTGTGCTGCCTGGGTCAAAGAATGAAATGCTGCCCCCTACCCCCCCCCCAAAAAAAAAAATCACGCCCACCATAAGGCCCCCACATCCATTATTTTATATCATGATAATTAAAACTAAAATTAAATTCATCAGTAAGTCAGATTTATATGCAACAGCACCTTGTCTATATGCAAAATGATATGACATACCATTATATTCAATTCCAAGGGGCGGGCTAGGGCAGTATAGGGGCAGGCTAGGGCAGTACATAGACAGGCTAGGGTAGTATATAGACAGGGTAGACAGTATAGGGATGGGCTAGGGTAGTATAGGGACAGACGGCGCAGCCCGGAGGGCAGTTGTCATCGTGACACACAAAACTGCTGGAAAAAAAATCTTGGTCATCAATTTGCTGGGTAAATAGAAGAGAAGGAGAGGTGGTCGTTGGTCAGTTTCCTCTCAAAGTGCTGCCGGGGTCCAATAGACCCACTGGGACCCATGGTAGGGCCAGCCCTGCTTGTGTATGACAGCCGCCGGAAATTATGGAGGCCCAGCAATCATTCAGTAGAGCGGGGTGCACCTGAAGGAGGCTGTGTGGGTTGCCAAAGGTTTGAGGTCATGAACTACATTTGGCCTGCAGGCCATGGGTTGAACATGGTTGCCTTAGCACATATCTGTAATCTCTACGGTGTTTACTTACACTAGCTCTCTCTGCTGCCAACATTCGCTCAGTTTATGCAGAATTACTTGTATATGTCCCAGAAATCCAATACTTCCTGGAGTGTCAGAGCAAAGACACACATGATCGCAACAACCACTGTGAGGACACACTGGGCAAATATATAACCACCACTGCTTCCACCACTGCCAACCACTGCTCTAAACACTGTTCTCAAGAATATCCCATTTGTTTCACAGTTCTGACAAATTCTCTGCTGTGGGCCATCAAGCATCACCAGCAGTACCAAATAAGTTAGTAATGATGCCCAACAGTAATCACTATAAGGCAGTCCTGCAGATGTTAAATCATTCCTTTCAACATCTCTGCAGAACTTGAGTAAAAGTGAAACAAAATCAAACCTCAAGTCAGGAAGATTGCACAGGGGGAAGTCAATGACTACATGCTGCCCCCAGACCACCAGTTGAAGATCACAGATTAGAATGAAGGTGTTTTCAGGATTTTTTAAAATTTTATATATAGCTATTTTTCAGCAGTGCCTCAAAAACAGCTCCCACCTGTGCAGGGGCTACTGACATTACCACATTCTTGCATATATTAATGATTCCAGATCACCACCTGCCTGCCAGAGTAATATGGGCAGGTCCTCGTTGCACCCCTGCAAAGTCTGTGCATTTTTGAATAGTGTGCTGCATACTCCGGGGTCATACACCTATAAAAAAAAACTGTTGGCAGAATAGGGAAACAGTCTGGTCATTGCTTCTTGGTGTACATATGGAAATAGAGCAAGCTGCATTCTAGCCCCCAGCCTCAGTCTTGATGATGTCTTATCATGTTGCTATCAAGTTTGGGTGGAAGACAGCGCTGGACTGGTGCCGCTGGAGGCTGTCTAGTGGCAGATTACGGTTTGTGGGTATAGAGCAAATTGCTTCCACTGGGTTATATCCCAATTGTAGGTGGTAGGGTATAGACTTTGTTGGAGTTTAGGGCTGCTACCTTTCTGATAATGAAAATGGGGGCATTACTGCAGGGAACGCTAAGTGATTGGGGAAGATCGCCTGATGCCCAAAAAAAGTCTCACTTGATGATTTTTATAGTTGTTTATTGCAGGCCTCCACAAACCCTGGGCGCCAGATCGCCATGGTGACCAGAAATCACATCCTGCCGAGCGGCAGCCGATAGTTCTCTTAACATGCTGATAAGTGTAAACACAAAAGATACAATGTATCTCTTGGTTCTTTTAGATCAAAGAAATATACTCCTTTCTGTAGATGAGGGAAGTTTAACCACTTCAAGACTAAACCTTTTCTGACATTTGTTGCTTACAAGTAAAAATCCAGTATTTTTTGCTAGAAAAAGACTAACAACCCCCAAACATTATATATTTTTTTTTAGCAGAGACCCTAGAGAATAAAATGGCAGTTGTTGCAATATTTTATGTTGCACGGTATTTGCGCGGTGGTCTTTCAAACACAATTTTTTTTGGAAAAAATACACTTTAATGATTAAAAAAAAACTAAACAGTAAAGTTAGCCCATTTTTTTGTATAATGTGAAAAATGATGTTACGCCATGAGAATCGAATGAAAATCATGATTTTCATTCTGAACAAAAAAATTGTGATTCTCATTTTAGCCAGAATCATACAGCTCTACTGTGTGCTGTAAGGGGGAGGAGGGGAGATGAGGCAGCTGGATATGCTTTAAAAGTCTTTCAATGTCCTTTGATAAAGCCCTGTGTACCATCAACAATTACCACTCTTTATGTGTAGCTGGGGCTCCAGTATTTCATGGTGACCGGAAACCCACCAGAGTAATGAATAGTCACTGTGGGGGACACACATGTAGGCAGGAAGTGGCTGCAAAGAGGCAGCAGAGGATCAGCTGCACTGGAAAACTTCTTTCATCCTTTTTTTATATTTTATTTAAAGTGTCACTAAGGCTTCATTTAGATGTGCATCTGGGTGGTAAAAATGTGCAGTAGAGACATGTTTTTGCTACCCTTAAGCTGCATTAGGCAGCAGATAAGGGCGTTTTACTTACCGCAGTCACAATGCATTAGGCATAATAAGAAGTTTCCCCCATAACAGGCTTTTAGTGTCACTCTTTCTGGACAGCCTATAACCCTGATGTAACGGTGTTGAGTTGGAGTTGTTGACTGGCTTCTCTGCTGGGAATAAGTTAGGGGACACAAATTTCTTGCCTTAACCCGGGAGCTGACAACCCACACTACGCTAAAAAAAAAAAAATTGGGCTCCTAACTTTTTTAGCTGGCTCCTAGATTCAAAGCAAATTTTTCAAGCCCTGGTTTATTGAAGATAAAATTATACAAATAGAGCCAACATGTTTCAGGGAAAGCACCTACCCCTTCTTTGGGGCTGATACATAGAGAGAAGGATACATGGTAAAAATCTATAGGCAGTCCATATGATTTGTACAAAGTGTAAAGCAAAAATCTGTGTTGTTATATATAGTCTCAAGATAAAGTGGAATCCTCATTTGGTTCCTAAAATATATTGTGAATGGTATATAAAATAAAACATATTGAACTTTAATCAATACAAAACAAAAAGTATAAATAAAAGTAGCAAGCAAAAAAAAAAAAAAAATATATATATATATATATATATATATATATATATTTAGTGCCTTGAAAAAGTATTCATACCCCTTGAAATTTTCCACATTTTGTCATGTTACAACCAAAAACGTACATGTATTTTATATGATAGACCAACACAAAGTGGCACATAATTGTGAAGTGGAAGGAAAATGATAAATGGTTTTCAAAATGTCTTACAAATAAATATGTGAATAGCATGACATGCATTTGTATTCAGCCCCCCTGAGTCAGTAATTTTGTAGAAGCACCTTTCACTGCAATTACAGCTGCAAGTCTTTTTGGGGATGTCTTTACAAGATTTGCACATCTAGAGAGTGACATTATTGCCCATTTTCTCTGAAAAATAGCTCAAGCTCTGTCAGATTGGACAGAGACCTTCTGTAAACAGCAAGCAATTTTCAAGTCTTGCCACAGATTCTCAATTGGATTTAGATCTGGACTTTGACTGGACCATTGTAACATATGAATATTCTTTGATCTAAACCATTCCATTGTAGCTCTGGCTGTATGTTTAGGGTTGTTGTCATGCTGGAAGGTGAACCACCTTCCCAGTCTCAAGTCTTTTGCAGACTCTAACAGGTTTTCTTCTAAGAATGCCCTGTATTTGGCTCCATCCATCTTCCCACCAACTCTGACCAGCTTCCCTGTCCATGCTGATGAAGAAAAGTATCCCCACAACTTGATGCTGCCACCACCATGTTTCATGGTGGGGATGGTGTGTTCATGGTGATGTGCAGTGTTAGTTTTCTGCCAAACATAGCGTTTTGCTTTTAGGCCAAAAAGTTCAATTTCGGTCTCATCTGACCAGAGCACCTTCTTCCACACGTTTGCTGTGTCCCACACATGGCTTCCCGCAAAATGCAAACAGGACTTCTTATGGTTTTCTTTCAACAATGGCTTTCTTCTTGCCACTCTTCCATTAAGGGCAGATTTGTGGGGTGCATGACTAATAGTTGTCCTGTGGACAGATTCTCCCACCTGAGCTGTGGATCTCTGCAGCTCCTCCAGAGTTACCATGGGCCTCTTGGTTGCTTCTCTGATTAATGCTCTCAGTGCCCAGCCTGTCAGTTTAGGTGGGTGGCCATGTCTTGGTAGATTTGCAGTTGTGTCATTCTCTTTCCATTTTTGGATGATTGATTGAACAGTGCTCTGTGAGATGTTCAAAGCTTGAGATATTTTTTTATAACCCAACCCTGCTTTAAACTTATCCACAACTTTATCCAAGACCTCTCTGGTGTGTTCATTGGCCTTCATGATGCTGTTTGTTCACTAAGGTTCTCTAACAAACCTCTGAGGGCTTCACAGAACAGCTGTATGTATACTGAGATTAAATAACACACAGGTGGACTCTATTTACTAATTAGGTGACTTCTGAAGGCATTGGTTCCACTAGTAGAGAAAGGATCACTGGATGACCGCACTCCAAACTAATGAATCTTTAGATGATTAAAGATGATTAAAATCCATATAATCAAAGGCACAATATGATTCCAATGGGAACACACAGCTGACACGTTTCACGTCTCACAGGGACGCTTAGTCATAGCCAGATATGTGTTATGTAACCAAAGAAGCTGCTTATAAAGGGATCTGATGGTTGTTTCAACTGCTGGGTCAGCTTTTAGTTGATTAGTTAATTAGATGCAGCAAAGTTGAACACTTCTCAACAAGCAGCATGTGGTTAAAACATCAAGATTAAAAATCAGGAATTAAAAACAGATGTATACATCTCACATAGATGATCGCATGGCAGAAAAGATACAAAATAACAAGTATAGACATGTACATATTAATAGGATAGTACAGGGTGTGTGAAATCTGATCACAAGCACGTCTAATATACCTGTTGATTCCATCTATACCATACATCATAGGATTGAGATTGGAACAGATTGAAAATTTAGTAACACAGATGGTGTGTGATGGTGTGTAATGGGCATTAATCCATAATGGTTATGTTGGACTACAGGCATGAAAAAATGCATGTGTGCAAATATATGCTAACAGCGTGGTACACTGGGTATAAAATCTGCCCACATGCACACAAAGTGCCTGCTGATCCTGACTACACCATGTGTCATAGAATTAGAATTTGAAAAGATTGATGTTTCAAAGATACAGATGATGTGTAATAAACATGAAACAAAGAATGGAAATAGTAAATAGAGATGTATCATATAAGGGATCAATCTGAAGCTATTACATTACATAGTGATCAATATTCTATTTAGAAAGAGAGAATGTACATACAGGCGGTCCCCTAGTTACAAACATCCGACTTACAAACGACTCCTACTTACAAACGGAGGGAAACAACAGGAAGTGAGAGGAAATCTCCCCCTCGGAAGGGAAATTCACTCCTGTAAGGGTTATTATGGGAAAAAGGGGTCTCCACTGATGCTTTACCACCAATCCTTCTTTCCACAACAACTCAAATTTTTCAAAATCCAATTGTCACAGGGACAGGAAGCGAGGTGAAATCTTCTGAACAGGGACATAGACAGCAATACAAACATTACAGGGGTGTTATCCCTTCCCTATGCTATCCAAAAAGCTTAAAAATATTTTTTTTGGCTGAAGCTACACTTAAGAAATGTACCTGTTCCGACTTATCTTGTTTGTAACCCGGGGACTGCCTGTAATTCAGATTATGTGTGAAAAGGTCCTAGGAAAGGAAACCATAACACACTTAAAATCTTGACAGAAAATTCAGGCTTGGCAAAGACCATAGTGAAGACTCAAAATCTGTAAAATAAATGAATCATTGTTTCGCCAATGCCTGAATAAAAGGAGGGATAAAGCAAAACCCTGGAAATCAAGATATTCAATATAAATGTAATTTATATAGTGTGTATAATGTGTGGGAACAACAATACTCACTGAGGAACCTTAGATGGGGTTATGTTCAGAATTTTAGAACTTATTTGGAACATGAACATGGACATGAATAACGTTACACATCGTCTGCTACAAGAGGCTGTATATCGGAGATTCATCGGTATAAAATGTAGCAATCATGCAGCAATTGGTTCCACTAGATCTTAGTTAGGGGTATCAGAGTAAACAAGGCTGAATACAAACGCACGCCACACTTTTCAAATATTAATTTGTAAAACATTTTGAAAAACATTTATAATTTTCCTTCCATTTCACAATTATGTGCCACTGGTCTATCGCATTAAAATACATTTACGTTTTTTGGTTGAAACATGACAAAATGTGCAAAATTTTAAGGGGTATGAATACTTTTTCAAGGCACTGTATATATACTATATATTCATGTAAAGAGTAAATGATAAGTCATCAGTAGTAAATAATAAAAGTAATGTATGTGTATACTAAATAATATGAGATGTCCAAACCAGTTAAACATTACAATAAATAATTTAAGTAATAAATAATAAAGTCCATTAATAAATCATTCACACTATACAATATGAATATAACGGATTATAAAAAAAATTCTAAACCCAGTCCATATCATCAAATTATATAGATATTAAGCACACATATTAAAACCTTTTCATGTCTATAAAATCTCATGATATGGAATAGGTTTCAACATTTTTTATAATCTGTTATATTCATACATGGCATAGATTTTATTATTTATTACTGATGACTCATCATTTGCTCTTTACATAAACATATAGTTGTATTTTTTATGTTTTATTCATAGTTTTATTCATAGTTTTTCATCTTGTATTATTTAAAGTTTAATGTGTTTTTATATTATATACCATTTTCAATATGTTTTTAGAGACCAAATGAGGATTCCACTTTATCTTTAAACTGTAAAACAACACAGATTTTTGCATTGGCTCTATAATTACAACTATAAAAATTATAAAGTGAGACATTTATTTGGACATCAGGCATCCCTCTCCAATTACCCATGGTATCTTGTTGCTGTGATTCTACAGTTAAGCTGGCCATAGATGCATAGATCCTTGCTGAACCAGATACATTTCGATCCAAGTGTGGGGAATCCCTGTGCGACAGAAGTTGATTGTTAGACTAACTTTTGTCAAACAAGAACGTTGGAAAACTTTTGTCGATCAGCGACTATAGCCAATCAGCTGCAGCTGCTGATCATGGTATTCTGACGATGGAGAGTCCCACCAGAAAGGTGCTACCAGAAAGCTTACAGAAACAATTGTCTGAAAAGTACTGCCTGATATGTGAAGAGTGTTCTTTGCAGACAAATAATAATGGGTGAATCCATTGGGTTTCAAATCATCAGGGGTTTGGCGAATCTGGTACAAAGTGAACCTGAATTTCGTAAAAAATCCCATTGAAATCTATAAGGGTGCCACCTCTTATCAAACTCTCTTGGGCTAATAGTAAAACTATTGTCAAAAAAGGGCGTGAGGAGCTGGGCACTGCCATGGGGGACATTTAACCATGCAAAAACAAGGGTTTTTAGGTAGTTTGGACTGTAACACTTGATTTATTAACAAGCACTGCTAGGTCTGAATTGATTTATATGCTATAGGAAGGTTTCTTCCTTAAGAAAAATAATACTAAAGCCTCAGCTTTGCACAAACTTGTCAGTGGTACAACAATGTAATATTATAGTCTAAGAGCTTATTTTTTCACAGTGCCACGCTGCATTATATTAAAAGGTCAAAATAGATTGCACAAAAACACTTAAAAACCACAACCCCACATTTTCCCTAGACCTCCTCCCATCCCTATATCCCAGTCATTCCCAACATATTCAAAATATAGAGTTATGTAATTGGTAGAAATTGGCCAGCACAATTTCACACTTACTCATTAATGATACCTTGCTGCTGATGCAGCCTCTGCAGCATGGCCATCACTGAGTTCCACTACACGGAAATGTCACAGATGGGATGGTTGGCAGGCAGCTGATGTTGGCAAGCCATGGCCAGGTACAACTGGCTAAAGTGGCTTCAATCCCCTCTGCTGAATGATGAACATCTTGAAGGTCAGGATACTTTATGATGAACCACTGCGCCACCAGGTTGAGGACATGTGCCAGGTAGTGTACATGTGAAAATTTTCCCAGGCGAAGACTGGCTAGAAGGTTAGTGCCAGTGCCTCACAAAGTATTGCCTGGCTGAAAAAAAGTGTGGGTTCAGCCACCTTTTGACCAGGACCTACACAGTGTGGCACTTGTAGAGGAACTACTGGTTCCATGGAGCTAGAGAAGTAGGGTAGTGAAGAGGAGTGGGTACAGGTGACTGCACTGAAAGAATCAGGCAAAACACATAGTGTTACCACCAGATCCAGCATTGTGTCCCATCCTGTCCTTTTCCAGACTGTCAGAAGATTGATCCAGTGTGCTATTAAAGATGTAGCATCCTCTACATCCTAGAGTGGTAGGATTTTTGTAGCACAGGTCAATTTAACCAGGGCTAGCCTGAAGCTAGGCCTGTTTGTTTTGATTGTGTTTGCCGGGAGTGGCCTAGAATAGCAGCTGGTGACTCGCAGGTAGAGTTGAGCGAACACGGACTGTAAAGTTCGGGTCCGTACCGGACTTTGGGGTGTCCGGGACCCAGACCCGGACTTTTCAAAAAAAGTCCAGGTTTGGGTCCGGTGTTCTGGTAATTTTAATGAAAAATCTTAAAAATGCTGTAAAAAAGCCCAGGAAGGTCCTAGAGGTCTGCAAAAGGAAAAAATGTCGTAAAAATTCTAAAAAGTAATTTTAATGGTCTTGTGGCCTGGGTTTGGACCTGAAAAAAACTTTTCAGGCCCAGACCCAGGGCCTGTGGGGTTTCAGGCCATGCCTGGGCTTGAAATGTCAGGCACAAGCGAGTTGAGATGGACGCTCAGTGGTCGACGATAAGATCCGGTGAGGGCCGTTTGTGTTAGTTTTGTTTGTCCGGATCGAAGTCCGATCGGGACCAATTTAACTGGACACGATGTTTTTAGGATGGTGAGATCCTACATCTCCTACGATGTAGAAATTATCGTGTGACCTAGTTAGAAGACTGTCAGACCT
>BLSH010381528.1:471976-491840 GCA_018402905.1 Glandirana rugosa | reverse complement strand
AGTGTAAGGCCTCATGCACACAGGACATTTTTTTGCAGAAGCTGTTTTGAGCTGCAGACGTTTTTTTCTACAGTCAATAAACTCTCCATTATGTTATCCTATGTGTTCATGCACACATAAGCTGTTATCAGCTGTTATCACTAGCAGTGACGTTTTTGAGCTGTAAAAAAACCCAAGACCAACGTTTTTTGACGTTTTAGATCAATTGGAAAAAAAAAAACGCTGGACCTTTGAAAACACGAAAAACTGCAAAATAAACGCCAGTGATATATCGCTGGTAAAAGCTGAAAAAAATCACTGATAAGCTACTGACCTTTTTTGGACGTTTTTTAAAGTCCTGTGTGCATGAAGCCTAATGGTGGGGAGAGGCGTTATTCTGGCACAGTGGTAAATGAGGGTGCAGGAGCAGTTTTCAAAATTGTGGATTGTGCAGGCATGGTTGTTAAAGTGGGAGGGGAGGCAGTGTTGAGGTCCAGGTTAACAGTGGGTGGGCATGAAGGTAAGCATGGGGATCAATTGTACGGCAAAATAAGGGCAGGTGGCCTGCAGGCACGGTGATGAGAGCATGGGATGATGGGCGTGCAGGTACAATGGTGGACATGGGCAGAGGACGTTGAACTGGCATAGTGATAAGAGTGTGGGGAAGATATACAAATGCAGTGGTGAGCTGTGAAGAAGGGATAGTGGCCAGACATTGTGGTGGGAATGAGAGGAAAGGAAGTGCACTGCTATAGGGGTTAGTGAGGGCTGTTCAGGAATTATGGTGAGAGCAAAGGGGATGAGCATGCAGATGGGTGTGAGATTTTAAAGTGATTGGAGGGGGAGGTGTTGCTGGCAAAGTGAAGTGAGTATCATGTGGGGCAGAATAGGGTTTAAGCATAGTGGAGAAAGCATGGAACCCAAGTGATGAAAGTGGGTAGACTGCTGGTACAGTGTTGGGAGTAAATGAGTATAATCGGACACCACTTTTTTATACAGGTGCATCTCAAAAAATTAGAATATCATCAAAAACTTAATCTACTGTATTTCAGTAATTCAATTAAAAAGTGAAACTCATATTTTATATAGATGCGTTACACACCAACAGATGACATGGCTCCCCAAACTCATCATGGACTGTGGAAAATTTTGCATTTCATTTGGAAATCAAAGTCCCAGGGTCTGGAGAATATGTGAAGAGGCACAGAACCAAAGTTGCATGAGGTCCAGTGTGAAGTTTCCACAGTCAGTGATGATTTGGGGAGCCATGTAATCTGCTGGTGTTGGTACACTGTGTTTATCAAGTCCAAAGTCAGTGCAGCCCTCTACCAGGAAATTCTTGAGCACTTCATGCTTCCCTCTGCTGACCAGCTTTATGGAGATGCTGATTTTATTTTCCAGCAAGACTTGGCACCTGCCCACACTGCTAAAAATAACAATACCTGATTTAATGATCATGGTATCACTGTGCTTGATTTGTCAGTAAACTGGTCTGACCTAAACCCCATAGAGAACCTGTGGGGTATTGTCAAGAAGACACCAGACACCAAGAGACACCAGACCCAACAATGCAGACGAGCTGAATGCCACTATCAAAACAACCTGGGCTTCCATAACGCCTCAGCAGTGCCACAGGCTGATTGCCTCCATGCCATGCCTCATTGATGCAGTAATTCATGCAAAAGGAGCCCCGACCAAGTATTGGTATAGTTGGTATATTGGTATAGTGCAAACTATACTGAACATGGACATACTTTTTAGCAAGCCAATATTTCTGTATTAAAACTCCATTTTTTATTGGTCTTATGTAATATTCTAGTTTTCTGAGATACTGTATTTTGGGTTTTCATTAGCTGTAAGCCATAATCATCAAAATTTAAAAAAAAAAGAAAGAAATGCTTGAAATACATCACTCTGTGTGTAACACATCTATATAAAATATATGAGTTTTTGTATTGAATTACTGAAATAAATTTACTTTTTGATGATATTCAAATTTTTTTAGATGCACCAGCATGGGCATCCTCCTCTTTCACTTAACAGCACTGCATTCAGTGCGACTGCGGCTTCTGCATTAATCATGCTGAGCTTAGTTGGTCTACTTAAAGATAGTGGCATCACCAAGCATGGGCAGTAGCAATGTTTAACTAACCCAAACTGGTGCAGCTATTATGTATATGATGTTTATACTATACATGAGCAGTAGAGTCTGTGGAAACAGCGCTTTTGTCATATAGACCATGAAAGCTCAGCTGTCCTGTGCAGGTGTGAGATATCTGTGCCATTTTGGGTTAGTCCAAAGCTGCTACTGTTCATGAGAGTAATCTTACAGTGGACCAGCTGACTGGATTGCATAAACTGCACATGTGTGTAAGTTATAACTTATTCAACCTAGTGTATTATTATTTTGATTATACAATCTGTATATGTATAGTGGGCTAAAACTAAGGGGGAATACAAAACTCAATTTTATTTCCTGTAATTGTCTTTAAAAAAATGGTATGAAGATCAAGTTTTGCTCATCTCAATTAACCAATCACGCGCTAGCATAAATGCCACTCTTTTAAGTTGACCATAGATGGATGGAAAATCAGCTGGTTCAGTAAGGATTGGCCAAATTTTGATCCATCTATGGCCTGTCCTGTTTCATTGCAATTGACTTAGACCCCTTTCACACCAAGGCGTTTTTCAGGCGCTTTTGCACAAAAAAATAGCGCCTAAAAAATGACCCCCAATACACCCCAGTGTGAAAGCCAGAGTGCTTCCACACTGGGGCGGAGCGCTTGCGGGACGGAAAAAAAAGTCCTGCAAGCAGCATCTTTACAGCGGTGTGGGAGCGGTGTATTCACCGATCCTATACCACCCCTGCCCATTGAAAACGAGGGGGCACCGCTTCGGGAGCACTGCAAACCAGCACTTTTAACCCCTGTTTAACCCGTTGTGGGGGGGTTAAAAGCACACCGCCGCCCCCCCCGAATAGCGGCGCAACAGCGCTGCTATAATGAGCAGTAAAGCGCCGCTTAGGTGGCTCCTGTGTGAAAGGAGCCTTACTGATCAACTGCTCAGAAACACGCTTGCTTGAAAACTTTATTACGATCAGTGCTGCAGCCAGACTGTCAGAATACAATGACACAGCGGGAAGGATTCCCACATTCACCTCTATTATGTAAATGGAGGAAATTGTTTTTTTTTTTTTTTTCGTTCAGACCACTGGCTGAATGAAAAAAAAATTCAGCCAAATCAGGCCAGCCTTAATTTTCCTCACACATGATTGGATATTAAAAGTGAACACGGGTTTACCCGATTTATTATTATTCACTTTGCAAAGGGAACAAACACTTTTCAAAGCGAATATTCACTTTTAATAAGTAAACAACCTATATTCCTTTAATAAATAAATCCTAAGGCCCCCTGCACACAGGGGTGTTTAGTTGCTGTGTGTTCCTCCTGGCATTTTGGTGTGCCCAGGAGGAACTGGTGTAATGTCCAGCTGGACTGAGTGGTACTCACGTTTAGGCCATAATCATTCAGGGACAAATGTCTGAAACGCTGGTCTGCAGTGGTCTATCAGTGGTTTGCACAGAATATAAAAAGCTAGATCAAAGACATAGTAGCATTTGCAATAAATCAATCATATACAGTCCTTCCTATAAAACTGCTGAAATGATAGCATTTCCTCTGACAATTTATATATACATATTTAGTGCTTCAGCTTTCTTGTTTTTAATTAATTTGTTACTGCAACATGAAAGATTGTTTTACCACATTGTATGGTTATTTTATGTAAGGTACTTTGTACCACCTGGTTGTCTTTCAAGCCAACTTATTCCATCATCCTATTCTTTCATGTTGACCACCCTGGTTTAAACTGCCATCAGTTACATAAAAATATATGTAAATTCAGTCATTAAAATCTAATAAAAGCTTTAACATGTTAATGTGATTTAAAAGGCTATTTTTAATGTCTTTTAGACCCCTTTCACAGCAAGGCATTTTTGCGCTAAAATTAGCACATAAAAAGCACATCAAAAATGCTTCCCATGCATCTCAATGGATGCTTTCACACCGAGGCGTCGCGCTTGCTAGGTGTTGCTTAAAGTCCTGCAAGCAGCAACTTTTCAGCTTGTTTTGTGTGCTCAAAATAGAGCTTCAACAACACCCATGTCCATTGAAAATAATGGTTAAGCGCTCAAAAAGCGCTCGAAAAGCTCATGAAATGTGCACTGAGGCTGTGAGGAAGGTCACATGATCGGAATGCAGTGTAGAATGCTGGGAAACCAGGAAATCCTGTTGAGAGGGGAAGAGGAGAGAGAAACACACACATTGCCTCTGTTTCTGCCTGTTTGAGGATGTTTTCCCAAAAAGTAGCACGAACATCAGGAGCAGCTCATAATACCCCATCTTCAATCTGCACTCTCTCTTCCTCCATGGTATACCAGGAAGTGAACAGAATGTGATGTAGAGGGGTGGGATTATTAGGAAACGCAAACGCTTCAAAGGCGCTTCAAAAACGCCATTAGCGGTGCGCTATTTATAGCGCTAGCGTTTCAAAAGCAAAAACGCACACTAAAATCATGGCGTTTTACAGGCTTTTTTACAATGCCTTGGTGCAAAAGGAGCCTAAGTCTGCAGCTTTCAGTTTAAAACCTGCTATGAAGGTCCTTGTTCAGGCACTTCCTGTTATAGAGAGACAATGCTCTGACCCTGTTTCCCAAATGTTTTCCTGCATTCCTTGTTACTTGAGAATCGGATGGAAACTTCAACACACATTACAGGCCACCTCTATATGACCACCCAGACACCTCCAGAGATTTCTTGTCAATGGAGAAAACAGTATTTTTCAAATGAAATTCCCCACCACATCTTGTTGCGTTACCCAGGACTGGTTGGCCAGAAGAAGAGTTTTGCAAGCCATGTTGGAAACCAAAGATATAAAAAACCGTCACCTAAGTTGGCTAATATTGAACAGAAAAAGCAACACTAATTAAATGTCTATGACCAAATTTACATTGTTACACTTCTGTGTTGCTATCTGAAAGCCTGAATAACAATTATGGCGGTTTTAATTGTAATGGTAATGCTGATTATTATTTGTAATTTGCTCCAGTGGCTTTCTACAGAGTAATAGATAAAAGCATGTGTGTGTGAGATACAAATCATACAAATACATCAACCGCTTCCAATGACAAGCAAAGTTTTACAATAAACAAATTCAGAAATAACTAAATGCAATAGGAAAGACAATCCAGTCTATACAAGCGTACAAAATAAACATACTCCTGATTCCCATAGCAAGTTGCTACATTTCATATTATTCAGATTAATGGACTAATTAATTACCAAGACATGTATTGCTTGTTTCTATTTTTTTATTGAGAACTTATTTTAACCACTTACCAACCAGGCCCCTTTTTTACCTTTGTTGGTTACTAGCTAAAAACTGTTTTATTTTGCTAGAAAATTACTTAGAACCCCCAAACATTATATATATATTTTTTTCAAACACCCTAGAGAATAAAATGGTGATCATTGCAATACTTTTTGTCACAATATATTTGCGTAGCGATTTTTTTGGGAAAATTTTGCTTTTTTGAGTTAAAAAATAAGACACACCTCAAACATAGAAGAGTAATATATACAGGAAATTAAGTGTATTCTGAAATGAAGTTTGTACATATATCTCAAATTAAAGATGGTCCTATACACTTTGGGTGCCATCCGGGATTGAGTGCTGCGGCATGGGAGTCGTCCACAAGAGGGAGCCCTCTGTGGATCCTCCTTGCTCCCCCTCATGCGGGTGTGCTTCTCCCTGGTCCGCTGCGTGGCCAAGCGGCCTTTGTTTTGACGTCGTTGCGCTTGGCGGACCAGTGGAGTTGACGCCGCGCATACGCGGTAGCTCCAGCCGGGTTGATGGTGTCACACGCCACTTCCCGCAGCGTGTCAGCTGACGCAGACGCCATTGATTGGGGTGGTGTGCCCTATTTAGGATGGGCCTTCTCCAAACAAGGCTTAGGGCAGCAGCACGCATGGATCACCTTTACACCAGTATACATACATTTGGGTAAGCTATACATGTAGCTGGATGGGGATGTACTTCATATCCCCAGGTGCTACCCTCGCTTTTATTTACAAGTTACTTTCTATTTTGCCCTGCAGTATCCAGATTTTGGAGTTATTGGAATCTATATACAGACCTTGGGTTACATTTCATAAATTGTGACTACTCTGCATGCTGCATTCATATTATCCTCTGTTTCTGGAGACATTAGTGTATACAGCCCATTATCCTCTTACTTTCTTCTACTGGGAGACTGTCCTGAGCATATACCATTCTCAGATACTGAGGGCAAGTATCAGCCTATACTTACATGCTTTTGAATATATATTTCACATATAGATTTTTTAGCAAATGGAGGCCGTGCAGGCCTTCCTTGCACATGTTTTATTGTGATTGTGCCCCTGTTTGCTCCACCAGCGTGGACATGTGAGCTAATGCTTTTTACTCTTTTATACATATATATTGTCTTTACTCTTAGTATTATTAGGAAATCTCCCATTGTGATGCTACTATTGTGTTTGTATTGCACACAGGCCCCCATACTCGCCTGACGTGGCCTTTGGTTTCCTTGGGGCGTCCGGCTGGGTGAACGGTGACCCTCTGAGGGATTCCGCTGCTTTACATCTAGGGTGACCTTGCTATACCTGTGGGGGATGCGCTGCTGCTGTATAATTGCCTTTCACGTACATCATGTAGGTGATTTCTCTCTCACTTTACATGCATTTGTTACTGCATGATTGTTTTGATATATGTTTATATGATGTTCTTTTTGACATGTATGTGTTTATTCTTATTAGAATATTATCTTCAGCTCCAGACAAAGCACAGATCAATCAAGCGCAAAACTAGTTGAGCTTCATTCTTGTACCTGCTTTTGGGACTCTCAAGTGGTGTAAACCCCATTGTTATCACTCAAAATTACTACATGACCGCTTCAATAATTGATGTTATGTATATTAAGTAATTGGGTTTACTTTTCCACTGTATTTATTTCAGTAGCACGCATGTCACATATTGTACTTGACCCCCCCTGGGTCCTGGTTCACCTACATAGTGACCAGCACCTCTGGGGATCATTGGTGGTCTGTGTGCTACCTTAATCACATGTCTTGTTTGTCATTCAAATTTTAAATAATTGTTTATATGTCTTGTGTCAAAGGCATTTTTATGCCACGGTGTAACAAATAAAGTCTACAAATATTTTTTTACCCAGCATGCCTACAAAGTCCATGCAAAGTCTTCTATTGCACAACCCGAAGGAATCGGGACAATAACCAGTGGGTGACGTGTACAGCATGTTCTAAGCTTCACAGGGTGAAGGCCCTGCAGCCTCAGCCTCAGCTCAGCCAGCTCAGTCAGAGACGTCACACAGGGGCTCATGTCCCCTAACAGGAAACAGACACAGCCCATCACATTAGGCAGAAAGCCTCAGCATGTCTGACCTCCAGATGGTCACCATGGAACTCGAATCTACTCTGTCTGCAGCCATCACGGACCTCAGAGCCGACATTCAGGCTATAGCATCCAGGATGGGAACAGTGGAACAGGCCTCCGCGTGCCATGCGAACACTATCAGGCGAGTGCAAAAATCTTCTGATATGCATCAATCACATATCATAGAGATCCATAGACACTTAGAGGACCTAGATAACCATAGCAGATGCCACAACATACACATTCGAGGGATTCCAGAAACAATTGATCAAAATCCTCTAGAGCAAACTGCCTCAATCATTTTCAATGATCTTCTAGACAGGCTCCCCTATAGAGTTTGAAAGAATACACAGAGCCCTAAGGCAAAGAGGAAGGGATACTGATCCCCCCAGAGATATCATATGCTGCTTGGTAAATTTTCCCCTAAAGGAGGCTATTCTAAAAAAAGCCAGGGAAAAAAATGTGTACAATGAAAACTGTACCAAGAACTCTCAAATATCACGTATCTGCAATGCAGAGCACTACGCCCATTACTAGAACAACTGCGTACCAGGGGCATACCTTATAGATGGAAATTTCCATTCTTCCTTTCTGCCACATATAGAGGCCATACTACTCTGCTCCACACCCCTGATGATTTACAGGCATTTTTTGAAACATTGAACATACCTCCGTTAGATGTACCAGAATGGTACAACTCATTTATGATCAATGATACATGGATCGAAGTCACCAAAAACTACACACCAAGAGCTCAAAGAAATCATGACTGCCTTCGCAGATCACCTTCAGCTCAACGCAACAGATGAGGGGAAGGACAGGGAAGCCTAGGATTATCCCCCCTAGATGCAGAGACCGCATGGATCGCATCAACCACATGGATACCTGACTTATTCCACATATATGGGACAACACCATATATAACACTGGCATAAGGATGATTGAAACAAAGTTCTGGATGGTCCACTACTTCCTCAAAATGATAAAGCAACTGACTCACAGTAAAAAACCTAAGTTAAGTGTTAACTGTTCATGTTTGACAATTTTTTTTCTCTCTAGTATTTACATACAGAAATATCTTGTGAATCACATTTCTAGAGAGACAAGAACTATTGATAAATCTGCATAGAAGATATAGTGATCTTTCAACATCTTTTATGTGAGTAATACACACAAGCTGACATTCTCTCTTGGAAAATATGCCATAAAATGGATGTAAAGGGGAAAATGCTTCTAGAAAGGAATAACAATACACAATCAAACATACATAATGCTTTTTTCAAAAGCTATCCATTCGAACTGTATACTACCATACAAAAGTTCAAAAAAGGTTTTATATATATATATATATATATATATATATATATATATATATATACATACATACACAGCCTTATGTGAATACCTCTGTGTTGACACAGAGATACCTCACTGTTGAGAGGCAGAAGATTCTAATCACCAAGCTGAAACTGTCACATATTCGATCTACACATAAGAAATTACAAGGCCACTAGAGCTCACTTTGATCTGTTACTATTTTGTTCGTAAATCGTTATATTATGTGTGAAATAGAGAATACACTGGTGACACTATATACACATCTCTATCAATATAAAAAGACAAGAAAATGGGGAAAATCATTCCCATCCCAACAGTCAGTTGTGGGCCTGTTGGAGAATTCTCTGGTTGGATAACATACTATACAAAATGTTCTATATGAGTTCAAGTTCACCAGAGTATCCCTCTCACACAACAGAAAATATTCTAGTTCACCTTATTGGTCCAGTTATAGATAAACGTATTAGTTCAATTTAAAAATAATTGTGGTACATGCGTGTACATAATTATAACTATAGAGAGCATTTTGAAGATTTAGATATTGAGTCACAGAGCTTTCTAAATATTATATTTGTTATCCTATACCTCTACCTACTGCTCAAAACTTTTAATGCTTAGTTAATTGTTTACTAAAAATCCTATGTACATCCATGTAGAGATTCTATTTAACCACTTCCCGCCCGGCCTATAGACAAATGACGGCCTGGCGGTGCTTCAGTTATCCTGACCGGACATCATATGACGTCTTTCAGGATAGCATGCAATTGCACGCCCGCGGGGGAGCACATTGTGGCGATCGGTGGTGCGGTGTGTCAGTCTGTCACAGCACATTACCGATCTCGGTAGAGATCATCCATCGAAAGCTCTTTACTACGTGATCAGCCGTGACCAATCACAGCTGGTCCCAGTGTAAACAGGAAGAGCGGTGTATCAGCTTCTCCTCTATTTGCATCTGCAGACGCAAGTAGAGGGGAGCCGATCGGCGGCTCTTCTGACAGGGGGGGTCTACGCTGATTGTTTATCAGTACAGCCCCCCCAGGATCGCCCCCAGGACCACCAGGGAGCCCACCCAGGGACCGCCAGGGAGCCCGCCTAGGGACCACCAGGAAGCTTATCAAGAGGCCACCCAGGGACCACCAGGTAGCCCACCCTAAACCACCAGGTAAGGAGCATACAGTGCACTATAGGGATGGCACTGTGCCCATATGTGAGGCCTGCCAGTACCTTCCTAACAGTGCTATCAGTGCAGCCTATCAGTGCCCACCAGTGGCACCTATCAGTGCCACCTATCAGTGCCACCTATCAGTGCAAATCAGTGCCGCCTATGAGTGCCCATAAGTTCCGCATATCAGTGCCACCTATAAGTGTCCATCAGTGCTGCTTATCAGTGCCGCCCATCAGTGCCTCATCAGTGCCACCTCATCAGTGCCAATCAGTACTGCCTCATCAGTGCCGTCAGTGAAGGAGAAAACTTACTTATTTAGAAAGATTTGTGACAGAAACAAAGAAAAACTTTTTTTTTCAAAATTTTCTGTCTTTTTTTATTTGTAGCGCAAATTTAATTTGGGTATAGTGTAGCATGACCGTGCAATTGTCATTCAAAATGCAACAGCGCTGAAAGCTGAAAATTGGTCTGGGTGGGAAGGGGGGAAAGTGCATGGTAGTAGTAGAAGTGGTTAAGCATGAGTTCATACCACATGTATTTACAATGTCATAGCAAGCCTCCATATCAGTTGGATGCAGATAAGGAGAAATAAGAGCAGGGGAAAACCACAGATAACCATCACCCAATTACGTTTCTCAACATACATAAACCTATATAACTAGCTTTTATATTGCATACTATTGCTCCATAGCTGCAGGTTCAAATTTGTACCACAAACCCACAAAGAGGGCGACTTCTAAGCTCATCCCCTCTGAAAAACCCGGAACTGTTTAGTTTCTGTATTTTTTTTTTTGCCCTGCTCTTATTCAGGTAATCTACCCATTCTCCTTTCTAGAAGTAGAGACAATAAAAGAGAAATACATTATAATAAAAAAGGTAGACTAGCAGGTCTAACTCTACCTCTGGGACTCCCCCCCCCCCTTTTTTTTTCTTTCTCTTTATCCTTCCATTATTCTAATACAAGCAACATATCAAAAAGCCATATTTATATCATGCCTAATCACAAACAGCTTACCTCCCCACTATCACTGAAACTCCTGTCGGTAAATAAAAAAAGGACTAAACATTCCTGAAAAAAGGTCACAATTTCTTAGAACATTCCACAAACAAAAAGCTGACATTGTATATATTCAAAAACACACTTCAAATCAGCCAAAATTCCAAAACTTTATGACAAAGGATCCTGTAGCATATCACACCACCCACCCAGAAGGAAAAACTAAAGGAGTTACAATTCTAATTTCAAACCAGGCACACTTCCAACTAACAGACTCCTTGCATGACCCTTTGGGAAGATACCTATTCCTTAAAGGGAAGATAGGCACACACCCTATTACATTAGCTAATATATACGCTCCTAACACAAAGCAAGTCGCTTTCTTTTGCAAAATTGGTGATTTACTAACATCTTTTGCCTCAGGTATTTTTATATTGGGGGGACTTTAATAACCCCCTGAACCTCTTATTGACATGTCAAATGGTACATCGACCCTTCCCTACAGGGCATTAAAGCCAATTAAACTACAACACCAAAACCATACGTTGCATGACATCTGGAGAACTCTAAACCCCCTGGTAAAAAAAATTACACTTATTTCTCTCCTGTACACCAAAAGTACTCTAGGATCGACTACTTTTTTCTTTCACGATCTGATCTTACTCTTCTAAAGGACGCTACAATTGAATCCAGGACTCTATCGGACCATAATCCGATCACCATGACATTAGAGCTTCCAGAAAAAATACTAAAAACAAAGACCTGGAGACTAAACACCTTCATCCTCAAGGACCCTATAGAAATATAACACTTTAATAAATACTTAAGAGACTATTTTTCACATAATGAAAATGACAATACATTACTCCTTAACCACTTGCTGACCAGCCTCAGGTCAGCTCTATTGCGCAAATCGCAGTAGCTGCACGGCGGCGCCTTAAGAGATTGTAGGGGGCATGTGCGTGCTGCACGTCTCTGGAGCCGATGCGCGACCCCTCCTCACAAAGCCAGAACGGAGATCTGTACATGTAAACAAATGGATCTCCATTCTCGCCAAAATTAAGAAAGAGCGTCAATCTAAAATTGAAGACCTGACAAACCAAATCCAAAATCTAGAAACCCTACACAAAAAAAACATGGCAACATCAACACTCAAGGAACTTACTCAAGCAAGGGCCCTACTCGCAGAAGAATTAAACATGAAAACAAAAAGACAGTATATCCTTAGACATAAAATATATTATGAACAAGGAAATAAAAGTGGGAAAATGCTTGCAAAAGCAGTACAATATAAAAAAAAAAAAGCCAACACAGTTCACCAGATCAGAGACAAACGTGGCACTCTTTGTTTATCCAATGATGAGATTGCTAAAAAATTTGAATTATATTATTAATCTTTATACAACATCCCATCAAACCCTAAAATGTCCTCAAAATATGGAAAAAAGAACACGATTCATACAAGAATTTCTGCAAAAATATAGCCCCTCACCTAACTCAATAGACAAAGCAAGAGACCTAGAAGCCCCCATATCAGACACTGAATTTGAAAAAGCAATCAAAGACATGAAACTGGGTAAAGCCCCAGGCCCAGATGGCCTACCCTTACAATACTTTAAAACATTCTCAAATATACTTAAACCTCCTTTTTAAAAGCATTCCACTCGCTCTAATCTGAGGAAAAAATCTCAACCCAACTCCTAAAAGCCCATATCACAGTACTCCCCCAAAGAAAATAAAAATGAAACACAGGTCATTAATTATCGTCCCATTTCTCTCATAAACGCCAACATCAAAATATACGCGCAGATACTAGCAAACAGACTTTTACCAATTCTATCATCCCTCTTATCCCTAGATCAACCTGGTAGAGAAGGACGTGATAATACGATTAAGGCCCTAACCATTCACCATTGCCTCACTTCCAAGAAAAAAACAAGGTTTTTTTCCTTTCATTAGACGCCGAAAAGCCATTCCACAGAGTGGCCTGGGACTTTGTGGATGCAGTCTTATGCTCTATTGGCCTACTACCCCAAATGAGAGCATATATCCAGGTGCTACATTCAAAACCCACAGCAAGAGTATGAGTGAATGGCCTTCTGTCGAACACCTTTAACCTGTGTAACGAGATGAGACAGGGATGCCCCCTGTCCCCCATACTATACGTCCTCACATTAGAACCTCTACTAAATAGAATCAGAAATAATCCAGACATAAAAGGAATTAAAATTCATGACCAAACATATAAACTTGAAGCATTTGCTGATGATATGCTTTTATTCCTTTCTGAGTCCCACATTTCACTCCCAAATTTTATACAAGACCTAGATCACTTCCAATCTCTATCGAACCTAAAAATCAATCATTCTAAATCAAATGCCCTAAACATCACATTACCATCAGATCCAGTGTCATTACGCAAAAAGAATTTTCCATTTAAATGGGCCCAAAATACAGTAACCTAAATAGGAATCCAAATACCCACCAAACTAACGGATCTATCCAAACACAACTCTACACCTATTCTAAAAGTGGTTTGGTAGATCATCACTAATCAAAATGACAATCTTGCCCAGATTCCTATATGCAATGCAAACCATTCCCATTCGAATTCCAGTAATATTCTTCACTTCATTCCGATGAGCCTGCTCTTTATTCATCTGGAGGGGTAAAACCACCCAGAATTAAATTCACGAGACTTAATCTACCTAAGTTCAAAGGAGGGATAGCATTCCCCATAAATACTATCAGGCAATCCACTTAGCACGAATAGTAGACTGGAACTTACACCAATCAGTCAAGGACTGGGTAACACTAGAACACACAATCCTCGTTTAACCTAAAATCGATGCCATGGATACACCCAAAACATCACCCATCTAATATCAAGCTACATCCACTGATAGGCCAGACATTGGAAATCTTTTGTGAAAACTTTAAAACCAATAACCTAACACCTTGACTGGGCCTCCTTACCCCACTGAGAAACAATCCAGGCTTCCCACAAGGACTAGAACAAAATTTCCTCATAAAAATCTGGCCTCGTAGAGACGTTCTTACTAAATATTTCTTTAAGAGGGGTTCCCTACTGTCCAGAGAAGAACTCAACACTCAGCTCAATCCAAACTTGATACCACATTTGTCTGACATGCAAATTGGACACTATTTGACCAGACACAAAAATCGACAGGCATGGATAAGACCCCCCCCCCCACGAACTTAGAAAACATCTGTTCAAAAAAGAACTCACCGAGACACCTTATATCTTCTTTATACCATTCACTCTATGAAGAAAAAATGGGTTGATGTCAGTGTGGAGGACTGGGCATTCCTAGGAAGACTTTATTTGCATGTAGATCACCCTAGGTAGTGATGAGACTCCATGATTGAAAGATCTGAAATCCAATAAATAAACGGGGGGGGGGGGTCAGGGACAGTATGGCTGGGGTGGGCTCTGTTTAACTTACTGCAGGTTCTAATGCACATTGTGAGAAGCTCACAGTGTGCAGTGAAATCAGAATAAACAATTTCAGTACAGGAAAGGAACAACTGTGCAAAACTGAAGGAAAGTCTGGATTTGAGCTTTAGCAAACAAACTATACTCATATCCATTTCATTACTGAAATGACGCTATATTACATTAACTGGTATTTAGACATCAACTTAAACCTTCACCTACCTATCACAGCTACTGTAATAACGAACAGGAGTCAAACACTTAGGAGACAAGCTTAAACAAAGATTAGTGAATCAATCAACCATGAGACACATCTATAGGAAAGAAAGAGCCATTAGTCCTTGTGTATGTCACCTGGAATATATCACCCTAACAGCACTAGATATGTGTGTTTATGCAAAGGAGTCATTTTTCATGGCACAACGGTTCTGTTATTAATTGCACAACAACAAGCATTTTGTTGAAGCCCATTAGAGATCATTTATCTTTGTCAATTTGTATGGGTGAGTACCCATGGTCCTTGCATCTGGTGCTAAATTCTGAAAGGATATTTAAGTGATCCAGACATGATTTGTCAGCTTTGCTGAATAAAAGACTAATATTACATGCTAAGAACCAAATAGAGGGCTATAAATCACCAGCTTCCGCATAGATACTGTGCTCCAGTCTCACTTCTCAAGTTCTTTGCAAACTGTTTGAAAAACTTCCAAATGAATCTCAATGCATTTAAACTGGAAGAATGTTTCTTCTGACTAAATGATTGCAATTCTAGCGAGTGTTTCAGTAAAATGTGGGGTGTATTTATAAAAAAAAAACATTGCATAGCAATTCTCTGAGTGAAAGTGCATGTACATGCTTGTTCTGTGTGAATGGGGCAAAAACAAATGTTATTAGGCTATTTCCTGTGGTGGTTGAATGTTTTTCATTGCTTTCAGAAGGAAAATACTTAATTTGGCCACCAGATGGTGCTAAGCATCATAGGCATTTTTCATTTTCAACCACTTCAGCCCCAGGAGGATTTACCAGGCCATTTTTGCGATACAGCACTGCGTTATTTTAACCGACAATTGCACGGGCATATGATGCTGTACCCAAATAAAATTGATGTATTTTTTCCCCCCACAAATAGAGCTTTCTTTTATTAGTATTTGATCCCCTCTGTCTTTTTTTTGTTTATAGCGCAAAAAATAAAAATGGCAGACAATTTAAAAAAAAAAACAATATTTTTTACTTTTTGCTATAAGACATACCAAAAAAATATATAGAAAAACAAATGTATTCATCAGTTTAGGCCAATATGTATTCTTCTACATATTTTTGGTTAAAAAAATCCCAATAAGCGTATATTGATTGGTTTGCGCAAAAGTTAGTGTCTACAATATAGGGGATAGATTTAAGAACTTTTAATTTCTTGTTTTTACAGGTAATGGCGGCAATCTGCGATTTTTAGCGGGACTGCAACATTGTGGTGGACAAATCTGACCCTAAGTGACACTTTCTGGGGGCCAGTGACACCAATACAGTGATCAGTGCTATAAAAATGCACTGATCACTGTATAAATGACACTAACAGAGAAGGGGTTAACACCAGGGTCAATCAAATGGTTAAGTGTGTCCTAAGGAGGTGCTTTCTAACTGTAGGGGGGAGTGGACTGACTGGGAGTACAGTGAGATCACTGTTCCTGATCACTAGGAAGAGATGATCTCTCTCTACTCTCCTGTCAGAACGGGGATCTGCCTTGTTTACATAGAGGAGCGGTCACGGGTGGCCGGCGGACATTGCGGCCGCCATCCAGGCACATAAGCTCCGGCGCCGCATGCACGTGCACTGTATCTATTACACGAATCGCTGTACCGGTACGCCGTTTCGCGCAATAGCGCCCCCCTAAAAATCCGCGGCGGGCAGTCTTTAATTGGTCAAACAGTGGAAAACATTCAACCAGTTTTTTACCCTATTTACACAGAATGAATGTACATTTCACTTTCACTAGGCAACTTGCTATGCATTTTGTAAATACACACATAAGGCCTGGTTCACACCTATGCATTTTTTAGTGCATTTTCAGTTTTGCAGAAACACACTACAGTCCATTTAACATGGCTTCCTATGGGTCATGTTCACATCTATGCAATTTATGAAAAGGGCCAGGGACTTTTTTCTGGTTTTTGGCTCCATAAGCTTCAATAGATCAAAAACATATTTTGAAAAACGCAAAATACACCTGGAATATGCAACTGTAACCTGCATAGGTGTGAACCAGGCCTAAATGTCCAGATTGTTTAAAAATGTTCATATAAAATTTCCACTCAGAATTGCTTCTAGCTCTTTCCAATAGTCATTATCTTTTTTTTTTTAAATTTCAGTCTTTATTAAGGATTTATGTATATGTATACATACAAACGTAGGTTAAGATAGTAAAATGAAGACATATTGATACAAGTAATGCCATCGGTCACCAATACCAGATTGGATCACGCTAAGAGAGGCATTGAGTAACCTGAAATATCGAAAATAGTAAGATACATAGCATTGTAGGTATTAAAACTGAAGTCTTACATTTTGTCGGTACCAAATCTAATAACAGTTATAATAGAGAAGCGCAGCATTGTTATCCTAAAAGAGGATTGTAAGGTTACTTGTACTGTAGTCACGGTGTGACTGTGTTTCTACTGTCTCTGGTCCAGCAGGCCCAGTTTTGCTGGGTTTGGGTGTTTTTGTCATACACCCCTGCAAACATCAATTCCATTGAAGCATGTATGTTTAAGAAACCTATGGTTTTGGATATGGAGGGAGGTGTTTTGGATTTCCAAGTTTTGGCTATAGTTCTCCTTGCTGCTATCAGGGCATGAGTAATGAAGACTCTGTTCAGGTGGCCAGCTCTCTATTCCTATACCAAAGAGCGCTGTTTCCGGAGGCAATGTTAGTGTTGTCCCTGTAATTGAGGACATTAGGTCGGCAATGTCTTTCCAAAAGGTGGAGATCCTTGGGCAGGACCACCATATATGATTTATAGAGCCCACGCCCCCACACTTCCTCCAGCATAATGGGGAGTTGGAGCCTGTGTGGTATTTTGCGAGACTTTGGGGTGTAAGATACCAACTGTGGAATGTCTTTGGGATTGTTTCCCAGTGAGATATACATCTAGATGCCTTTCTGGGGTGTAGGAGAGCTCGGTGCAATTGCTGCTTTTTATAAGATATTCCGAGGTCTTGTTCCCAAAAGAGCATGGCTGGTGTTTTGTCCAGATTTTTATTGTGTTGCACGGCTTCGTAGATAGTAGATATTCATTTTCTGCTAGGATGAGTGGAGGATAAAAAGGAATATATTGCATTCATTTGGATGTCCTCTTTTAGAACATAGGATAAGAGGTGGCGAATTTGTAGGAACTTGTAAAAGTCCTTGTGTGGGATATCAAAGGATTTAGCAATGTCTTGGAAAGTAAGCAGCTGTCTGTTCTTGTATAGTTGGCCCACTATTTTGATGCCATTGAGTATACATTTGGTAATGTCTAGGTCCAGGATAAGAACAGATAGTGAGGACAGTGGAGCCCTGGGGTCCATTTGTTTCTGATGGATTTTAGGTGATTTCAGAATAGATGTCCATGTTTTGAGTGTATTCTGAGCTGTTCCTAAAAAGGAGTTGTTGGGTTTGTTTGAAACTCTGGATGCTCCAAATAATGCTTGTAGATCAGAAAAGAAGGCCTGTTATTCGATTTGTGTCCATCTCTTCTCTGGTGTCGGAGACCACCATGCTTTGGTTTGATCAACAATGGTTACGAGTCAGTATTTGAAGAGATCTGGAGCTCCTAGTCCTGCTTGTGAGGTTGGGGCATACATAGACTCTTTACTCACTCTTGCTTTTTTTCCATCCCAGATAAAAGTGTTTATTATCTTTTGCATGTTCTTGAGATGTTGTGCTGCTATTGGGAGAGGAATTGTTCTGAAGAAGTACAGCACATGTGGGAGGATGAACATTTTGGTTAAAGCTTTCTTTCCTGCCCATGATACTGTAACTTTGGAGAAAGATTTGGTTAAGGCCAAGATCTTACTGACCAGGTTGGAGTAATTGATCTTGAAGATTTGATCAGCTGTAGTTGACAATTTAATGCCCAGATAGGTTATCTGGGATAAGTGCGCCCATGAGCAGGAGATTGCAGAGATTTGTTTTGTGCATTATAAGGGAGATGTATGGGCAGCATAAATTATTTGGATTTGTTTACTTTATAGAGTGAAATTTCCCCAAATTTCTGCATTATGCTCTGGCGTACTGGGATGGAGGAGGTACGGTCAGTTAGGGCCAGTAGGATGTCGTCTGCATATAATCCAATTCTGTGTTTTACCGGGCTTATTGCCAATCCTTTAATTGCTTTAGAAGAGCGGATGGACTTCGCAAGGGGTTCTATAATCAGGGCAAATATGAGGGGGGACAGCGGGCATCCCTGTCGGGTCCCATTTGTGATGTTGAAGGGGTCTGAGAGCATACCAGATGTCCATACTTTAGCACAGGGATTGCAGTATAATGCTAGGATGGCCTGGCCAAAGGTTTTTTCATGATGTGGCTAAGGTAGCCCCAGTGTACTCGGTCAAACCTCTTCTCTGCAGAAGGCGTTTGATGATGGTCAGCCCACTGGATCATATCTATGAATCTTCTGGTGCTGTCAGGGGCTTGGCGAACGCTTATAAATCTGACTTGATCTGGATGTATGAGGGTAGAGATGAGGGGTTGGAGCCTGTTTGCTATAATCTTAGCATAGATTTTAACATCGCTATTGAGTAGGGAAATCGGCCTAAAGTTTGCAGGGTTTTTGATGGTTTACCTGGCTTCGGTAATGCTACTATTAAAGCTTCTAGAGACTCTTTAGGGAAGGAGCCAGTGTCTGCAGCTTTGTTGGCTACTGCAGTGAGATGAGGTGCCAAAATGTCTGCAAAGCTTTTAGAAAATTTGTTGCTGTACCCGTCAGGACCCGGGGATTTGTTTGAGGGGAGGGTGTTTATAGCTTTATGTATTTCTTCTTTTGTAAATGGGTTGAGATGTCGGTTTGTTGTGATGGAGTTAATGATGGCAAAGTCTAAAAAGGTTTGTATTTGCTCCTCTAAGGGGGGTTGGAAACCAGGAACGCTTTGTAAATTGTAAAGGGAGGAATAAAACTCTCTGAAAGTGTTTGCTATGTCTAGAGGGTTTGTTAGATTTCTTTTTGTGGATCAATAAGTGATGAGAAGAGAGTCTGCCTTATTGGCTTGTGTGTAGAAATTAAGTTTGGCTTTTTTGAATTCATGCTGGTTGATGAGGCAGTTAGAAAAAGACTGCCTTAAACTGTCTAGGGCAACGGGATCTGTCAAATTCCGTCAGAAAAAGATTGACGGAGTAGTTGGTCGTACTTAAGTTTTTTCGGTTTGAATTAAAGATGTGTGTTCGGTTATTCCGTCTGAGAGAAG
>BLSH010381528.1:460464-471966 GCA_018402905.1 Glandirana rugosa | reverse complement strand
TGTTGGCTACTGCAGTGAGATGAGGTGCCAAAATGTCTGCAAAGCTTTTAGAAAATTTGTTGCTGTACCCGTCAGGACCCGGGGATTTGTTTGAGGGGAGGGTGTTTATAGCTTTATGTATTTCTTCTTTTGTAAATGGGTTGAGATGTCGGTTTGTTGTGATGGAGTTAATGATGGCAAAGTCTAAAAAGGTTTGTATTTGCTCCTCTAAGGGGGGTTGGAAACCAGGAACGCTTTGTAAATTGTAAAGGGAGGAATAAAACTCTCTGAAAGTGTTTGCTATGTCTAGAGGGTTTGTTAGATTTCTTTTTGTGGATCAATAAGTGATGAGATGGGGGTTAGTGTTTTGTTTATCTGTCTGGCTAGAAGAGAGTCTGCCTTATTGGCTTGTGTGTAGAAATTAAGTTTGGCTTTTTTGAATTCATGCTGGTTGATGAGGCAGTTAGAAAAAGACTGCCTTAAACTGTCTAGGGCACAAGCTGTCTGAGTCTAGAGAGATTTTGTGCTGTTGTTCTAAGGCTTGTATTTGGGTAAGTAAGTCAGATATTTCTTTTGCTCTCCTCCTTTTCTCGTGTGCACCCAGTTTTATCATAATACCTCTCATAAATGCCTTATGTGAGTTCCAGAACATAAATTTATCAATTTCATCAGTCGTATTTAGTTCAAAAAAGGAAGATAACTCTTGTTTGATCTCCTCCTTGTATCTGGGGTTGTTAATGAGGGTGGCTTTTAGGCGCCAGAGAGATGTCGTTTCACGCAATAGGGCCCCCTATACATCTGCGGCGGGCAGTCTTTAATTGGTCAAACAGTGGAAAATATTCAACCAGTTTTTTACCCTATTTACACAGAATGAATGTACATTTCACTTTCACTAGGCAACTTGCTATGCATTTTGTAAATACACATATAAGGCCTGGTTCACACCTAGGCATTTTTTAGTGCATTTTCAGTTTTGCAGAAACACACTACAGTCCATTTAACATGGCTTCCTATGGGTCATGTTCACATCTGTGCAATTTATGAAAAGGGCCAGGGACTTTTTTCTGGTTTTTGGCTCCATAGGCTTCAATAGATCAAAACATATTTTGAAAAACACAAAATACACCTGGAATATGCAACTGTAACCTGCATAGGTGTGAACCAGGCCTAAATGTCCAGATTGTTTAAAAATGTTCATATAAAATTTCCACTCAGAATTGCTTCTAGCGCTTTCCAATAGTCATTATCTTTTTTTTTTTTTTTTTTAATTTCAGTCTTTATTAAGGATTTATGTATATGTATACATACAAACGTAGGTTAAGATAGTAAAATGAAGACATATTGATACAAGTAATGCCATCGGTCACCAATACCAGATTGGATCAGGCTAAGAGAGGCATTGAGTAACCTGAAATATCGAAAATAGTAAGATACATAGCATTGTAAGTATTAAAACTGAAGTCTTACATTTTGTCGGTACCAAATCTAATAACAGTTATAATAGAGAAGCGCAGCATTGTTATCCTAAAAAAGGATTGTAAGGTTACTTGTACTGTAGTCACGGTGTGACTATTTCTACTGTCTCTGGTCCAGCAGGCCCAGTTTTGTTGGGTTTGGGTGTTTTTGCCATACACCCTTGCGAACATCAATTCCATTGAAGCATGTGTGTTTAAGAAACCTATGGTTTTGGATATGGAGGGAGGTGTTTCGGATTTCCAAGTGTTGGCTATAGTTCTCCTTGCTGCTATCAGGGCATGAGTAATGAAGACTCTGTTCAGGTGGCCAGCTCTCTATTCCTATACCAAAGAGCGCTGTTTCCAGAGGCAATGTTAGTGTTGTCCCTGTAATTGGGGACATTAGGTTGGCAATGTCTTTCCAAAAGGTGGAGATCCTTGGGCAGGACCACCATATATGATTTATAGAACCCACGCCCCCACACTTCCTCCAGCTTTTAACATCGCTATTGAGTAGGGAAATCAGCCTAAATTTTGCAAGGTTTTTGGGGGTTTACCTGGCTTCGGTATTGCTACTATTAAAGCTTCTAGAGACTCTTTAGGGAAGGAGCCAGTGTCTGCAGCTTTGTTGGCTACTGCAGTGGGATGAGGTGCCAAAATGTCTGCAAAGCTTTTAGAAAATTTGTTGCTGTACCCACCAGGACCCGGGGATTTGTTTGAGGGGAGGCTGTTTATAGCTTTAAGTATTTCTTCTTTTGTAAATGGGCTGAGATGTCGGTTTGTTGTGATGGAGTTAATGATGGCAAAGTCTAAAAAGGTTTGTATTTGCTCCTCTAAGGGGGGTTGGAAACCAGGAACACTTTGTAAATTGTAAAGGGAGGAATAAAACTCTCTGAAAGTGTTTGCTATGTCTAGAGGGTTTGTTAGATTTCCTTTTGTGGATCAATAAGTGATGAGATCGGGGTTAGTGGTTTGTTTATCTGTCTGGCTAGAAGAGAGTCTGCCTTGTTGGCTTATGTGTAGAAATTAAGTTTGGCTTTTTTGAATTCATGCTGGTTGATGAGGCAGTTAGAAAAAGACTGCCTTAAACTCTCTAGGGCACAAGCTGTCTGAGTCTAGAGAGATTTTGTGCTGTTGTTCTAAGGCTTGTATTTGGGTAAGTAAGTCAGATATTTCTTTTGCTCTCCTCCTTTACTTGTGTGCACCCAGTTTTATCAGAATACCTCTCATAAATACCTTATGTGAGTTCCAGGACATAAATTTATCAATTTCATCAGTCGTATTTAGTTCAAAAAAGGAAGATAACTCTTGTTTGATTTGCTTCTTGTATGTGGGGTTGTTAATGAGGGTGGCTTTTAGGCGCCAGAGAGATGTATTTTTTCTGAAGGGTTTCTCAAAAATTTACATGGAAATTGGAGCGTGGTCTGACCACGTGATGGAGCCAATCTCCGTTTTAGAAATGTGTTGTAAAGTTACTTTGATACAAGGAATAGATCAATTCTTGAGTATGACCTTTGGGGTTTAGAAGAAAAGGTTTAATCTGCCATGCAGACATCTCCAAGCAAATAGGTTTGTGTCAGCAATGAGAGGGATATAGTGAGGATTTACGTTTGCGTGCCTTGTTGTAGGAGTCTATGATGGGGTTAGGGTGTCATTAAAGTCTCCGCAGAGGATGAGGTGTCCCCATGCTTTGAGTTTAATTTGTGGTCGGAGTTCCCGAAAAAAGGATTTTTGTCTCGTGTTGGGATTGTATAAGTTTACCAGAGTAATCAGGTTATCTTCAACAGTGGATTGAAGTATGATATAGCGACCGACTGGGTCAGAGTAGGAGTCATGGAGTTGGAATCATAGGAATTGCTTAATGCCAATCATAAAGCTCTTGCATAGAAATATTGTGTGAAATCTTTGTGCGTGCATTTCGGGGGTTGGATTGGTTGAAGTGCATCTCTTAAACACATAGTATGTCGGTGTGATAATATTTTGTTCCTTTCCAGAGGACAGATCTCTTATAGGGGGTGTTTCGGCCCTTAGCATTTATGGAAGTTATATTAACCATTGGGCAGCGTAAATGTGCTTGGAGGTGTCTGCTGGAGGTTATTAGATAAAAAATACATTTTCAGTAGAAGTATTTTAACAACATGGTACCTTAATAGTATCATAAACATATGAATAAGTACTATCATTAGCTGCGTAACTGAACATGTGACTATTGATGTCAACGCATGATTAAAGCAACTGGTGTCAGAACAACCTGAGATCTGCTTGGCAGATTCATTCATCAGGAGGTGTAGAATATGTGCGATCCAGCGTCCTATCATGTGGAAGGAGTAAAGCTGAAGAAAAAAAAAGTATTGCCTGCGTCCAGGGTTTTTGCACTGTTATGGGGGAGTAATTGACTCCTAGGATTTAGTGAGATGTTGAGCCAAGTGTTTCTTAGTAATTACTTTGTCCTTGCATGTCACTAGGAGTTTTGTGGGGTGTGCCCAGCTGTATTTTATTTACTGTGCTCTCAGAGTCTCAGTAACTGGTCTGAATTCCTGTCTCCTATTTGTCGTGGTTTGGGAGATGTCTGCAACGATTGCAAAGTGTGAAAATGATTCAGGGAGATTCTTGAGCTTCCTGGAAGCAGTCATAAGCATCTCTTTGATGTGAGAAAAATGGATGCATGCAATCACATCGCGGGGAACTGAGGCAAGAAGGAAGCTGGGTTTGACCAGGCAACGTGCTCGGTCTATGAGGAGGTCCTGCTTCATTATTGATGGCAAGGTGTTTTTGAACAATGTTTGCAGGTATCCGATAATTTCCAGTTGTGTCACAGATTCAGGGATTCCCCTGATCTTAACATTGTTCCTGCGGGACCTGTCCTCTAAATCTGCGATTTTGTCTTTTAATCGCTGGATTTCTTGTGACTGTGTCTGTGATGTGTCCACCGTGTTGTTATGTGCTGACACTAGTTCTCCCACCTTGGCTTCAAGGTCGCCTGTTCGCTCTGCTATTTGAGTAACTTGCTCCTGCGTGTATCTGATAGCTCTGTCTATATTAGACTGTATGACTTGGTATAGTGATTGCAGCATATTTTTCATGTCTGAGGCAGATGCAGATTTGTCTGATGAGGGGAAATCCTCCAGTGGGTTGTCACACACAGAGTCAGGCAGCGGTGCCAGTGCAGGGAAGAGGTTGAGCTTTTTACTTACATGCGGCCTGGATAGTGGGGACTGGATCGGTGATGAGACCGGTCTTTTGTGGGGGCCCTTCTGTGGAGACTGAGGATCTGCTATGTCCTCTTCTGGCTCAGGATCCCCCTGTGAGTCAGAGTATGTTCGGGCTTCTGGCTGTGTGTGTGTCACGGCCACACTCAGTGGGGCAGGGTGCTGTGATCTGGCGCTGGCGCCATCTTGTCTTCCCCCTTCAGATGTTCTGGGGAGGAAATCAGTCAATTTGCAAGGCTGCACGGGTGCTGTTCTCCCCCAAACTGCTCCCTCTTTGTTCTGGGTGCCTTTATCCATGTTCTCAGCTGGTGCCTGGGCCGCTGACATAGCTATTTGTCGCTCTGAGAGGCCGTGAGTCACAGGAGCTTCTGTCTTAAGCTTCCATGCAGCTCTGTGGCTTGGACATGCCCCCAGTCATTATCATTTTATTGCCTAACTCCAGGGTTTTTCTTTTTGTTTTGTTTTTTGTTTTTGGATAGAGTAGAAAAAGTTTAAAGTGGTCTAAAACCCAGAAACAAAATGTAATATATTGCAGCTTACCAATTCAAGTAAATGCAGAGGCTACATGAGTTCTCTTTTTTCATACATTGTTCCTTCATTTGGACCTGGTGACCCAGCCAGTAAGTTGGTTATTTTTCAATTTACTTTAACGGGCCAAGCTGTCCTGCAAAAATGGCAGTTAGAGGATTGAGACAAACAATTTAACACTGATGGTGCGCTTACAATGATCAGCTTTTATTCATTTATATAAAACCTTTATCCCAAAAAGAAAAACTGTTGCTGTCAATGCTTATATAGCACCCCCTAGCTAGAATGCTAGGATTTTTTTTGTTTATTAGTGGAGGTAAATTCAGGTTTGGCTGGTAGCCAAGCCTGTGGGTTTTTCTTGGTCAGGGTTTAAGTTACTTAAGGAGGGCTGGATGACTCACAGGCAGCATTTCTGAGACCTCCCCCTGCAGAGGGGACCAAAGACAGCCAGATGGGCTGGTGAGTGATACAGTCGGAGAGGACTGAGAGGCATGCTGAGAGGACTGGGAGATGCAGATTCACTCTGGGAGGACTGTGGAGTCTTAGCTAGGAGGGCTAGAGAAAAGGGCAGCTGCAGCCAGGCAAGTCTTTAGGTGAGTCAGCGAGGAGTGGTAGCGGTGGGGACATAGAGTGGGGATCACCCAGACTTCAGGCACATTTTGGGCTGAGGATGACGAGTTTGGAGACTGGTCGCCCCACAGCAGCTCAGAGGAGAAGTGGAAATGGGGACCCACTCAAAGGCAGGAGGTAGCATCAGTAGAGGTGCTGAACATGCCAGACGAGAACAGAGAAGCAACAGAAGCATCAGTCAGTATCCAGTGGACTTTCCACAACAGACCCTCAGCCACCCAGACCAGAGCAGCTGAATACAGGCAGTGAGTAGTGAGGTCGCCTAGTGCCTGTGTCCTTCCAGGAAAAGGGAAACCCGGTTTCAGGACATTTGGCAGGAATGGCGGCTGGGGAGAGCAATTTACAAGGACAGAGTGGCGATCATGAAGGCAGGACAGCCAGCTAGAAGATGTGATTATATCATGTGTGAGACACACATGAAGTAATGATATCACGCACTAAGCAAGACTGACTCCATCTTGGAAGGGGAGCTACTTAAATGGCTGCTAAGCTCCTCATTTACACCCCCTCCCTTTCCGGCCAGATCAACTTCAAAGGGGGCCATCTGATCATGGTCTATAACTGGTCAGGAAGAAGGGGCCTGTTCGCTTATCTTAAACAAACATAAAACAAACTGATGTTTGGACATGCGAGACGATAAATTACCCAGGCAACTCTAACCTTGGGATGACCCTCTCCCTGTCTTAAAACTTACCCAAAACTATATAAGTTCATAATTTCCATTAGAAGTATGCCATAGTGATAAAACATACATATTTGAATGTAGAATTTTGATGCAGATAATTCAAGTATAAACATTCACCCCTTGTTACCCAGGGAGGGATAGAACTAGTCTTTTCCCTCCCCAGGGTCCTTGAAGGTCTCAGCACTGTCATGTTTGGAGTCATTTGAAAGATTTATGCATGCTGAGATTGAATTTCTTACTGGGAGATTTAGCAGGTGGCCCAATCACCAGATATGATTTTCATAAACCACGGGTGGATTATGCAGCATGTATCGCAACGGCCCGCCCTGGACATTGTCTAAGAAAAGACCCACTCATGTGAATGGCCAGAGGTATATGGCTCCACCCCTTGTCACCCAGAGAAAAAGGATTGCCAAGATCAATTGTCAGTTCTCAATTACCATCAATGAAGCAACATCAGAGAACCAGGAAATCATCTTAGAAACGCGGATTAGTCACCGACATTTCAAATGCAAGTATTTCCGTTTCATTCTGTTCTTTGCCGCTGAAATTTTGTCATTATTTTGTACCTTTATTTTTCTGTAAATATTTTACTGCACCTAAAACTTGACCTTTTCATTATTAAACCTTATTTTGAAAAGTGTTAATTTTGTCCCTAAAGCTCTTAATGCAACTATTATGAATCTGTTCCTTTGAAGAGCGCTACTGTTTTTAAAATAACGCATCTGAATATACCTGTCTGCGGTGACAGAGTGTGTTACAGGTGGTTATTCTGAAATACTGGTATTACTAACATACGGGTCTTCTGGCCGGCATCCAGAAGTGGTGGCAGAGAAAGGGTTAATCGTTTGAATTAGCCCGGTAACAATCGCTCTCAGGCGGCTGGCATTTAGACGGTGGTCCCGCAAACTGGGAAATCTTTGTGCTGAAAGCAGCTGAGAGTGGCATTGTTACGTTAGTGATAGAGTTGAGCGAACACCTGGACGTTCGGGTTCTGCGGGTCCGTCCGAACTTTGGGAAAAAGTCCGGGTTCGGCATCCGAACGTTGCCCGAACGTTATCCCGGACCCAGAACCCCATTGAAGTCAATGGGGACCCAAACTTTTAGGCACAAAAATGGCTGTAACAAAGTCCTGGCAAGTGCTAGAGGGCTGCAAAAGGAAGTAAATAGGGGTAAGAGTGGGGCAAGTGCCCTACAAAAAAATGGGGATAGGGAAAATAAATTAAAATCAAATAAACTAGGAGATGATTTTTGAACAATAATGTGTCACTTACAGCTGCAGCTAAAACCTCTCCCTTTAGAACTAGGAGATGATTTTTGAACAATAATCTGTCCCTCTACCTAGTGCAGTCAGATCGCTCAAAGCAGCAGTATGTGAAATCTCAAATTACTCCCACAATCTGAGTGTTGTGTATGATCCCACAATCTGAGCGTTGTGTACGATCCCACAATCTGATCGTTGTGTAGATCGTAACGATCGTTGTGTAAGGCAGGGTTTGCTCTGCAATGTGTCACTCAAAGCAGCAGTATGTGAAATTTCAAATTACTCCAACAATCTGATCGTTGTGCACGATCGTAGCGATCGTTGTGTTAGGCAGAGTTAGATCTGCAATCTGCAACTCAAAGCAGCAATATTTGAAATCTCAAATTCCTCCAACAATCTGATCGTTGAGCACGATCATAGCGATCGTTGTTTTATGCAGAGTTTGATCTGCAACTCAAAGCAGCGGTATGTGAAATCTCAAATTTCTGCTATCTGTCCTCAGAGCAACAGCACAGCAGTAGTAATCTATCTCAGGATGCAGGATCAGATGTTGTTAAAATGTCTCTAATCTCTCCCTGATGCCGTCAGCTTCCTCTCCCTACAGCTAACCCAAGAGCATGTGACTGCAGCATCAAGTGACTCCAGCTTATAAAGAGGCTGGGTCACATGATGCACTGGCCAATCACAGCCATGCCATTAGTAGGCATGGCTGTGATGGCTTCTAAGGGCAAACCAGTGAAAGGCTTGTTGATTGGCTGCCCTGCAGCTTCTCAACACGTGGAGTAAAATACCAGAACCCCGGACCCGAACCCGAACGTTTTTTGAAATGTCCGTGTTCGGGTCCGGGCCCCAGACACCCGAAAGTTCGGTACGGACCCGAACGTTACAGTCCGGGTTCGCTCAACACTAGTTAGTGGCAAGCGTGGTATTAGATCAGGGTGGTCTTCAGTCGCCTGTTGGTGAGGAGGGCAGCGATCTGATACCCGCGTTCGTCACAGAAGCCACTCTGATGCAGTCAGAAAAGCTGATGGCAGCGTGAGAAGGTTGCCTGATCCAGATCTCTCTGCGTGAAGAACTGTTGGAGTGTGCAGCTTACAGGCGGAGATTGTCACATGGACAGCTGGGAGATTGCTGCCTGTTTCTTGCTTTTCTGTTTATTTTGGACTAGGCTGGCCTGCCACCCTGACCTATGCCAGCTGGATGAACTCTTCCCACTGATGAACTGGTGAGGCCTAGATCCTAACACAAGCCTTCGAAAAGAGTCAGCTAACAAACGGAGGGGCACTTCCTACCAGGGACTCGAAAAGGAAAAACTTTGCTTTGAAGTGTTTGTTTCTGCCAGCAGGGTCATAACACCCTACTGACAGAATAAAAAAAAAAGTGTGCTTTGCTGTTTATTTTTCTGTCAGTGGGATCATAATCCCCTGCTGACAGAATCTGTGAATAGTTAGTTGAAGTTAGTGGTAGGGAGGTGCTCCGGCCTTATTTGTATCTTAAATACTGTGTAGAGATAGCTGCAGGGACCTGTAGTTAGGATGTAAATATTGTGGTTATGCATTGTATATATTATCTCTCTTTTCCCCTCTTAAAACTGTATTTTTATGGGATGCCCTTGCTCCTGGCCCCAGGAGCCACTTTTTCAAATTCCCAGTCATGGGGACAGGCTAGACGTTAGGGGGGGGGGTGAATGTAGCACCCCCTAGATTTGTTGCTAGAGTGCTTTGATATATTTTGTTTGTTAGTGTAGGTAAATTCAGGCTTGGCTGGTAGCCAAGCTTGTGTGTTTTTATGGGTCGGGGTTTGAATGACTCAGGGAGGGCTGGATGACTCAAGGGCAGCATCTCTGAGACCTCCCCCTACTTCTAGAAACTTGCAGAAGATTCTAAAAGAATGGGATTGGAGGTGAGGAGGAGCTGCCTAGAGTATTCTGAGGGCCCTGACCATTCCCCAACTAATGGATTGGCAGGGGACAGGCCCCCTCAAATACTCTTGGTCAGCCTAGCTTGGGCAGTAGAGTTTGGGAAGAAGCTGGAGATGAAGTGTTAGGCTGTCGGTGGCCCTTAAGTGAAGCCCCATAGTCTGGGGGGTGACCCCGTACCCATGCTCGGATGCGGAAGGGACCCTCTTTACGTCACAAACAGAGGTGCCCTGACTGGAGGCATGGGAGCAAGTGGAGAACAGCAGGAGAACACTGCAGGGCAAATCTCAAGGGGGGGAAGACAGCCAGGTGGGTTGGTGAGTGATACAGTCGGAGAGGACTGAGAGGCATGTCTGAGAGGACTGGGAGAGAGCAGTCTGGAATGAATGCAGAGTCAGTCTGGGAGGACTGTGGAGTCTTAGCCTGGAGGGCTAGAAAAGCGGGCTGGCAGTGCCTGAAGAGGTGGTACTGGGAGCAGTAACCACAGGAGGAGGACAGCTGGGCACTAGGACTGTGCTACACAAGAAAGGAGTCCGCAGTCTCTGCATGTAAAGGACACTTGCTACCAGTCTAACTGAGCCTTTTTAGATGATCCAAAGATTTGTGCTGGAGGTAGAGGAGAAGTGTATATATGAGCTGTATATAGTTGTGTCCCTGAAGAGTTCCGCTGCTTTGATCAAGTGGGCACCCTATAATATCACTATCCAAGTTTATTCCCCTAATAAAATATAAAAACAAAGCACTGGACTGTTCTTCTGACTCAAGTGTACTGTGAAGATGTGGTGTGCCTGGCTGTGCAGGTTGGGGGATCCCTTTCTACTTACGGCTCCTTAGGGGGTGCACTACACTTAAAAAGTGTTAGCAGGAGTTTAGCTTTAATTTATTAGTTAAATCCATCTAAATCTGCTGGTCTAACACTACCCAGATTGACAATGTTGCTGTCCAAAGGTGTTTCAGTTGCTCCTCCATCCAGAGTGGGGACACCCTAGGACAGAAAGTGTGTTACTGGACAAATCACCAGTAGAGTTGAGCGAACACCTGGACGTTCGGGTTCTGCTGGTCTGTCCGAACTTCGGGACAAAGTCCGGGTCCGGGTCCGGACGGAACCCGAACGATCACACGGACAACGAACCCTATTGAAATCAATGGGGACCCGAACTTTTAGGCACAAAAATGGCTGTAGGAAAGTCCTGGAAAGCCCCAGAGGGCTGCAAAAGGAAGTAAAATGGGGGTAAGGGTAGGGCAAGTGGGGACAGGGAAATAACTTTAAATATTTTTAAAAAAATAAAAACATAAAAAATGCAAAAATGGAGGTGAATGTGGATCATCTTCAAACTGTGTCTGAAAAGTATTAATTAACGGTAGAAGCCATTTAACTGTTCTAAAATGATCTTCAAACTAGGGCAAGTGCCCTACAAAAAATGGGGAGAGGGAAAATAAATTAAAATCAAATAAAAAAAATGGGAAGGGGGGTGGATGTGGAGTAGGAGCCTAGAGGTTGACTAGGCCGTGACCGTGGCAGTGTAGGTGGAAGTGGCGGTGGTAGAGGAGTAGGAGGAGGTAGCCAACATGGTTTTTTTTTTTTTGTATTGAGGCCTATTCAAAAAAACATGGTAGTGTTTTATGTGGGTTTATTGCAGCTGCTGTTGTGACCTATGTATCCCAATTGGTGTCATAGGAAGATTAAAAACGTTTGTATTTGAACAGCGCATTGCTAGTATCTACTGTGCCGTTATGTGATGAATGTTGGCCACCCAACGTATCAGTAATTACTAATTTCTCCTTCTTCTATTACAATTTGATATTATTGCTGCTGTAGCCCATGTGCACAAGTG
>BLSH010381528.1:421652-444047 GCA_018402905.1 Glandirana rugosa | reverse complement strand
AGATCACTGTATTAACATCAAACAGTTAGTACAGAGACCTCCTCATGGGCTCCTCAGCAGACCGAAGAAAAAACAAATTACCGTGTGCACCAAGCTTTAGGATCACCATGAATGGTCCTTTAGGCTCCATTCACACTAATGCATTTTTGATGCATTTTGCAGAAATGCAGGGCATTTTTTTAAACATTTTTTTCAGGTTCCTATGGAACACGTTCACATCAATGCATTTTTGTGCCTGTGAGTTTTTGGAAAGGGTCGGGGACTTTTTTTCCGGCAAAATGCAGCGTTTTGCATGTAATAGACTTCAATGGGCATGCATGACAAATACAAGTCCTGCATTTTTGACGTGTTTTACCGTGATTTTGCATGTATTTGTGTTTTTAAATTTACCTAGCAACAAAATCCCCCCCCCCAAAAAAAATGCAAAATGTGGCAAAATCATGGTAAAAGACACAGAAAGTACAGCAAAAACCACTGCAGAAATGCTCAAAAGCAACAAGCATAGATGTGGATCGAGCCTTATGGTCGCTTGCTGCTTAACTACAAGATATTGCTTGAGAATGCAGAGATCATACAATGTCAATCATTCTCAATGTGATATCTGCCTATGTTGGCCAGCCAAAAAAACTGCTTGTTGGACAGTTTTGTAAACTCAAACGTTTTTATTTGCAAACTAAACATCTGACTCATGAAAGTTGGCATCTAAGGCATATTCACTTTTAAAACTGGCAATTTTCGCATCAATGTCCTTGCGCCTTGCCTCCATTGTATGAATACAGCAATACAGAAATAAACAAGACAGTGAATCAAACCCGCACTATACATTCAGCTATATAATGGATTTTGACTGTCTTCCTAAATCGTAAGGACAAATTTCCTAATTAAAGTATATTCAATCTGCCTGTACTGCCAAGCTGCACCAGAGACCTTGTTTAATTTATCTGTGCTGCCAAGCTTCTCATCCTGAGACTAGCTTTCTGCTTTTTGCATAAATTTTAGTAGCAAGTGCGTGTTCCACAATCCCTTTGACAGACTGCGTGCTCAGGTTGTGTATGTCTTTTTCCACCATGCAGTACAAATTAATGCTATTGTAGCTCAGACCTTGGTTTTTTCCTTTACCTTTTTTTCTAAACACGTTTGATGATCTTATCATTCAAAGTACCTGGCTAAAGTAAAGCTCCTTGTTATCGCTGGGGTGTTGCAATTATTGCCATGTGGAGTAGGCAAGTTTGATGCTATTGTAGTCATTGTACTGGCTGTACATTTTCAGATCTTAATAATAAATCTAAAGAAGCTTTTTATGATGTTTATAAAGAAATTAAAGATGAACCCCAGGCAAACAGCTAAATACACAGGTGACCTACATATAAGGGAAAGCCAAAGGATTTGTATTTTTGTCCATCCAGTCCTGAGGTTTACTCAGTACAGGAAGATGGATGCAATAGAGTGGTGCCTTCTCTCTATTCTGTTCTGTTGACTTGGCAGTAAAAGAGTTTAAAATTACTTTTAAAGTCATCCCCCTGCTCACTCTGCTATCTCCTACTAACAGCATGATCCTTGCAAACACATTTGCATGCAGCACATTTGATTGGCTCTCTGACCCGCCCCTCCGTTCTCCCAGTTTTAGTGCTTCCATATAGGAGACAGCAAGAGACAAAAATCAGGTATTTAAACTAGCTGCATTTAAAAATGCATATGATGGTTTATTAATACATACAGAGCTGCATTAAGGGCCGGTTCACACTGAGGCGATCCTAGGCGATTTGCGATCCGACTTGTGTCGCCCCAATTCGCCTCAAATCGCCTGACATCAGAAATCCCATTGGAATGAATGGAGCCGTCTTAATATGCGCTACTCACGTCCAAAGCGATTCCAAAAAAGGTTCCTGTACTATTTTCAAGCGGCTTCTAGGCGAATTGAGCCCATAGAAGTCAATGGAAGTTCGCTTTCAAGTCGGATCCCAGTCTATGAAGAAGCGACTTTCCAGGAAGGAAAACATAATTTTGCCAGAAGACACACCTCTCATGTCCCAGGTACTCGTGTTGAAATCGCCTGAAATCGCCTGATATCGCTTCGCAATCGCGCCGCTTCGCTTTGCAATCGCTTCGCAATCGCGCCGCTTCGCCTTTTCAAATCGCCTAGCAAATTCGCCCCGAAGTCGGATCGCCTCAGTGTGAACCGGCCCTTATAGGTGTTTTTAGATGTAGCACTACCCCCATAGGAGCTGCTGGTTTAAAGAATATGTAAACCCAACATTTCATATACTGGATATGTGCCTGCTATACAGTACCCTGATCTGTTTGTATTGCTTCCTTTGTGTGAAATCACTGGTGTGCCTGCCAGTCCCTCTGATTTCCTATTAAAAAATGGCCACACTAAGCAGGAGAGCATAGAGTGGTCAGTTTTCAGACTGCGCTGGGAGCTAATATAATGATCGGACACCCCCCCCTGCACAGCTATTCACTGGGAAGATCAGTGCACTGCTGTTTCTCCTCCCCTAGCTCCTTATGCAGATGAGAACAGAGGGTGCGATCACGAAATAAAGGGAAAAGGTATTTATAATGATATATACATATATATATACACACACACACACACAAAATGTTTTGGCTTTCATTTGTATTTTAAACGGAATGTGCTTTTTACAAGGTAAGGGTTTGCATATGCTTTAAAGTGGTTGTCAACTCATGACAACCACTTTAACTTACAGGTAAGCCTATAATAACTACCGAAAAGGGGGGAGGTGGGGAAATGTGGGACTTTATATGAAGTCATGACATAACGTCATGAACTTCCATCCCTGTTGCTTAGCAAACAAAACAAAACAAGACAATTGGGACTTTATATGACACATGTGGTGGTAAAATATATAAGGATGGATCATGATTAGAATGTTTTTATTATAATTAAAGAATTCATATTAATACAAATAGATATATTACATGAATCAATAATCAAAGTACAAATAATAATAACATGATTGTACAGTATAAATTACATCAGCAACATGATTGTACAGTATAAAATCAATATGTTATGATACTGAATTCATAAATAAAATAAAGAATAAAATGTATTCCCGAACCATCCATTAGCGTATATACATACAATTGGTCGTACACAGATAATACTCTGCACTACCATGGCTCTTTATGGTACCCCATAGGGGAATAGCCCCAATGACATATTTATAAGATACTGGAATATAACATAGTAAGCATATGGAAGCTCTACACGTTTCGTGATCTCAAATCACTCATCAGGAGCGTGCTTGTATGTCATCTGGAATAAAAATTAAAAACAATGGGTAATAACTATTCTATATCATAGGGACCAAATGGGGGGGGGTGAACCCCACCCCCCAAAAAAGTAGAGGTCTCATGAATATCGCCTACCATGTCCGCGTTGAGGCAGCATACCATTGGGGCACACCAAACGTCCGGGAACATCCTGTAAGGGAGCTGAGGCGGCGACAAACACCAGGAAAGACATCCATCGCGGAAAGAGACAATCTCCAGCATGATGTACCTAAAATTGGTGATGGCAATGACAATTAAGTATGTGATGGGAAACTAGATGTGTTAGAAAGGGAATGTGGGTAATTGTAGGTCCATATCATGTAAGTGCAAGGGTGGTGGTGGATTATGTGGTGTGAAGGAGGAGGAATGGGGATAGTAAGAACCAAGAGGAAAATAGATAAAAGGGGGGGGGGGGATGAGGGAAAAAGAAGAAAGACTGGAGAAAAGGGGGAAGTGAAGAAGAAATTGTGTGATGGAAATTTGAAAATAGAGGGATCTACCGCCCCACTGGAGGGGAGGTGGAAGGAGTGAAAATGCACAGATTTGTATATCCATGTGTGTTACCTGTGGTATTGTGCACGGAAACCAAAATCGGGTGAAAGGATGTGAATGCAGCGTACCGGAGATGTCTGTTGCCACGACAGGTGGCGCCTGATATAGGCGCCATCACCCAAATTTCCCGCCAGCGTCACGCACGGAGATGCGACAGAGGAAGGGGAGGAGACGCCCGACTCTGGACATGGATATGGCCGTAAGAACAGCCGTCCATCCCGATTGCATCCGCGAGCGTGGGTACCCAACCGGCGCCACACTCCATGGCTGCAGCGCACAGCATGGGTGACGTGGCGCAGACGCATAGCGAGAGGAAGCCACCCCCCCGGAGATATGAAGTGTACTTCCATGTGGCGACATCATCGAGCACATGTGCAGTGAAGAAACAGTTTTCCTGCCGTTTCTTCACTGACATTGTGCCGCAATTGGCAGCTTCACTGCGCATGCGCGGGAGTGACGCCACGCGGCTCCAGCAAATCCCAGAGCCGGAGCCCGCAGAAGGAACAGGGGTGAAGATGGACACTTCCTACTGCGGGGACAGCGCGGGCTTCCAATGCAGGTAAGTGTCACATAACAGGCTAGTATGCTATGCATACCAGCCTATTATGCTTTTACATTGCAGGGTAATGGAAAGCAGCGAAGAGGAAGTAAAACCCATCAGGGTTTACTTCCTCTTTGATTGGTCTTTCCCAGACAGTGCAGATGCCACCAGTCATGCAAGCAACAGTCCATTCACTTTGGCTCCAATAAACAGTCTAGGAGTTGTATTTTTGTAGTTTATTGCCTGTAGAACTAAGGATGGGGGAGGGATGAGGGTGGTATGGGATACCCAAGGCATGCTGAGTAGTAACAGGAGGACAATCTTGACTAGGTTAGGCTTCTCTGGACTGTCTTTATGCCAAGGGTTATTAGAAATTGCCATAACTGAGATCCTGCAAGAGCTGTCTCAAAAAGAGCAAATGCTGGCACTTATCCTTCAAAACAGCACACAATCACTTGTCTCTAGACCTCAAGTCCAGTGGCGGCTGGTGGTATATCATTTTGGGGGGATGGCAAACAGTCCACCAGCCACCACCCCCCCGGTCGGTCGCCAGCCCCGCACTCACTCCATCCATATATGGATCTCCTCCTCCTGGTGCTTCGCGGCTGCTTCCCCTGCATCTCCTCCCTCCTCCTCCTTTTTTGGCAGCTTGATTCTCTTCTCGGCCAATCGGGTGGCAGGTCTTAGGAATCTGCTTCCTGATTGGCTGGGAGGAGAATCAGGAAGACAATAGTGAATATTAATTTGCTATTGTCACACAACTGGGTGTGACTGGATGCCCTGAGCCCACCCTTTTTTGAAGCCTATTAGAGCCTTTGGCTCTAATCACGTTTTTCTAAACAAAAAAAACCCATTGGAAGATATGCCTGCATGTAGATTAGGGGGCTGGATGAATGGATTAGGGGGGTGGTGCCCCTGCACCCTGCATTACGGGCATCCACTGCTCAATTCTATTCTCACAATGTCTCTCCAGGACAGCTGAACTCCCCAGTTTCCTTCAGAAATCTCTATCCTTCAGGACTCTCTTCACAGAGGGAGGGGTTAAACCTCACAATGCAACAAGACATCTGTACACCTTCCAGCTTCCACCCGACACATTTCAGTGAGTCCCCCAGACCAGATCCTAAGGTGAGACAGCTCAGTTAAGTCAAAAGATGATTAGGAGTAGGCCCCCAGCTCTGCCACAGTGGATGCCTCAATGAACATTAGCAAACTGTAGCAAAACTGCCTCAGAGGGGGAAGAACCCCTGAGGCTGGGGACTTCTCCAGCAGGACAAGACATGGCTGCTCCAGACCCCAGACTATTTATGTTCCCTGCCAGCCACCTACTGGGCACACCTCCCCCAGGATTGGCTGCAACACAATAAATAATCAAGTTGTCTATTTGACTCTTCCAGCCCACTATGTTCTAGAAGCCTTTAGAAGGCAGGGGAAAGCAAATCTGCAGCCTGTGAGATCCAAAAATGTTAAACTTCTGGATTACTGCATAAAGATGTTGATACATATGTTTAAACTTTAAGAACTGTGGTGATTGGTGATCAAACTTTTTGGTGAATCCTAATACCCTTATAGTTGAATGTTTGGAGAAAAATCCTACACTGTTGAATGGTGTCCATTGATTACCAGCAATGTGAAGTGTTTTAAGTAAGGCGACTGATTTGAGACTATGATAGCCTCCCACCTGACATCCCTCCATTGAAAAATTGAAGAAGCAGTGTGGAAAATTGTCTGCTGAACAGCAGCTGCATCCAATCAGCCTTGAGTATTTTGATATCTGGGGGGGGGGGGGCAGCTGTTAACATACAATAGCCTTAACAAGAGATCCATCCATTCATGCTGTGTAGCATGGATGGAAAAATCTATTCAAATTTTTCCATATTTAGAGCACACTTGACTGTCTGTATACTCAAACAGTGACTGCATCTGCTTGAATGTAGTCACTGTTTGGCTGACACTATTTGACCCGGCTCCTTCAACTTTTTCTTCTATGCCTGTTAAGCTGGTTGGTGCTGACAGGGCCACCCACTGTCTGAATTTTGTCTGATGAATAAATTGGCCAAATTTCGACCCATGCATGGCAGGCTTAAAGTTATTCTACAGGCTGAAGGTTTTTTACCTTCATGCATTCTGTGCATGGAGGTAAAAAACCTCCAATGCACAGCCCCCCTTATACTTACCCAAGCCCCACCTCAATCCAGCGATATGCACAAGAGCAGCTGTTCAACTATCTCCCTTCCTCTTCATTGACTTAGAGACAGCAGTGGGAGGAGTGGGAAGCAGGAAGGAGGGAGTGGAGAGAGGGGGGGTCAAGCCCTGTTCTGTGTGTCTTGTGGAGGCACAGAGCCGGCTCAGGAGTGAGCACACGTGTGCCCCCCTAGCAAGTGGATTGCTAGGGGGGCACTTAGCAGGGGGGAGAAGCAAGGAGAGCCGGCGGGGGACCTGAGAAGAGGAGAATTGGGGGGCTGCTCTGTGCAAAACAATTGCACAGAGCAGGTAAGTATAATGTGTTTGTTATTATTTTTTACATTTAAACACGTTTTATTGGTATGAAAATCATTTACAAATAATGTACATTTACAACAAATGTCTGGTTGAGTTGTTATCATTGAAGATTTTGACATAACAGACATTATTAATTTAAAGGACAGTAGGGTAAAGTAAACCAAAGACATACTTTCAATTCTATAAGTGGCAAGTTACTGCAATTGTCATGCATATCCTACTAAGGAGTTTTCACTGTACTGATCATGCACAGCAGTAGGTGATGAATAATGGTTGATGAAAAGGTCTAAGAATCAGTTTGTGCGTGGCGTCTAATTAGGTGCAGGTGTCTGAGGACTGGAGCCATTTATCCCATATTTTGTTGTATTTGGTTGGGCAACCTCTATGGGTGTACAAAAATTTCTTATAAGGTAGAGTGTTATTTATATCCGCTATCAAAGCTCCCAATGTTGGGGGGGGGTCTTTCCTCATCCAGTTCCTAGCAATACGTTTCTTTGCAGTAAATAAAGATTAATTAAGGAAGATTTTACTAAACTTGTTTATCTGTGCATCAGAGAGAATACCTAGTAGACACATTTTGGGGTTTAGCGTTAAAGGGGAGCTCATATTGTCATGTAGGAACTGAACCACTTGTGCCCAAAATCCTTGTATCCTGGGACAGTCCCAGATCAAGTGGTAAAAGGTGACAGTGTCAATGTTGCACATGGGGCATCAAGAGGACTGGTGTTATTTGTATCTAGCGAGCCTAAGGGGGTGTCTAATGTGTCACTCCATTCATCATCCTCTATAGCAGGCCTTCTCAACCTTTCAACCCTAGAGGAACACCAAAAATAATTTTCATGTCTCGAGGAACCCTTACTAAAACCAATTTATCAGGGCTCAATAGGAACAATGCCCCTTATATTGGTGGTCAATAGGAAGAATGCCTCCCTTAAAGTGGTTCTCAGAAGGCCACCCTTAAAGACAGCTAAAAAGATATTTGGTGTCATGCTTCTGGCTTTGTTAAGTGGTGCTGAACCTTGAACTCTGTAGGCATCATCAAACAGGTGGTCCATCAGCCACAGCTCAAGGAACCCCTAGCAAACTCTAAAGGAACCCCAGGGTTCCACGGAACCCTGGTTGAGAATGGCTGCTCTCTAGGGCCAAGGTCTCTTTCCCACCTAGCTTTTTGTTCATATGCAAGTATAGAGGATGAAGGGAGGTGCGACATATTGTAAAATAAGGATATTCATTTTTGTGAGTCCTCGCTTCTGATTACTTCTATGAGAGGTTTAGAGGCCAATTGGATATTTCCTTCAGGAAATTGGGCTTTAAATGCATGACGGACTTGTAAGAAGCGGAAAAAAATTTTGTTTGGTAAATTATATTCAGTTTTTAAGGCATCGAAAGGTTTGAGGCCCCTGTGCTGTATTAGATGGGCTAAATAATATAGACCCTGATTGAGTCATATTTCTGGGTCTGGGATCTTATGAAACTCTGGGAGTGATGGGTTATACCATAATGGGGTGAATTCATGCTGGGAAGATATTTTAAGTTTAGTAGAGGCAATGTCCCAGATGCATCTGTACTGATACAGTAAAGAGTGATGTTCTCTTGAGGACTCTACCCCTTTTGTTCTGTTTATCATTGCCTGGAACGGGTCTGTCGTGGGGTGGGAGCACGGTGGACATAAAAGGATCAAGAATCTAGCTCTGTCTATTTTATCTATGTGGAACATTTGCGATAGCTGTGCAGCCAGGTAATAGAGGTTAAAGTCTGGTAATGCAGTGCCTGCAAGGTCTGTCTGGTTTTTAAGTTTGCCCCAGGGGAGTTTATGCCTGCTGGGACCCCATATAAAGGAACGCATTATAGCGTCCATTGTTTTAAAGTGTTTCAGGGGAAGATACAGTGCCAGAGCAAATGTAGAATTTTGGGGAGTAGTACCATTTTTACTAAATGAATAGGGCCGAATACTCCCAGTGGCAGTTTGGCCCAAATCTTTGTTTTGTTTTTAATAAGAACAAATAATGGGGCAATATTTAAGTGGGTATAGTCAGCCGGTGAACGGGTAATTGGTATACCCAGATACTTAATCTGATCTACTCTTTGGAGTGGTAGGTTAGCTTGGGGCTTCAGTTGGAGGGAACTCATCTATGGGTAGTATCTGGAACTTATCCCAATTTATTTTAAGGCCAGAAAAGGAGAGAACCCCCACCAGGGCAAGATACAAAAGTGTATCATCAGCATATGTGCTGATCTTCTCAAGTATTGGGCCTTTAGTTAGTCCTACTATGTCGTTGCGAGATCTTATCGCAATAGCTAGAGGTTCTGCTGCCAGAGCATATAATAGGGGGGACAAACATGTTTGTTTTTTTGTTTTTTTTAATTTACCTTTAATATCACTTTAACACTTCTGCTCTCACAAGGACAGAATATAAGTAAATAGATAATCTATGAGAAGCAAGACTATACAGTCATAATCATTATTGGCTGGATCTTTGATTCTTCTACATAGGAGGGTAAATATAAATCATAAGTAAGTGCACACAACTACAATATTTTAATGTATATTCCAATTATAAGCCAAATTGGGACATCTATTGATTATACAATATAGTTTCCTAAAAGTGAACTAGACCTCTTAAAAATAGGGACTGTATTGTTGGAAAGATCAGGCAAGTAATTGCAGTAGAATATAAAATAAAATAAATCATGATTTTTTAGGCTATGATGGACTGCAGTTGACGTCTAATTGTAGAGGTAATTAGTGAGCCTCGCTTTTTTCCTTTTTATATATACACGATATGGGACCATTGAATCTATAATATAATATAGTGCAATATTACAACAGAAAGGTTTTCATATGCTGCTTTAATTAACTTACTTTAGTTCTATAACCTGTAAGTTCATTTTAGCTGGTTTATGAAAACTCCTTGAAGGCATGTGGATCTACACTTTAATTAGATTTTACTTTCACTGATTGCTCAATACTTTTGTATTGGAGGACATTAGGATTTTTGATACTGTCTGCTGATGAACCAAGAGCATTAAAGTGCATAGTCTATGCACATCCTTTTGGAAACGTAAATTGAAATTAATTCACATATTATGCTCTTCCTTCTCATCATGGCAATTATCCACCGTTGCTACTCCCATACAAACTTGATTAATTATTTATTTAGTTCTCATATTGGCTAGGCTTTGAATTTAAATGACCATTTAGATCTATATTATGCCTGGAAGCATCTTCACTTTAGAATATTTGAATTTTATGATTACAATACAATAAGAGTTTACATTTTTAATGTGTATTAATTTCTCCTTAAGAATTAGTGACGTCTTGATCAACTAGGAATATGCTGCCAATATTTACAATTTTAGGCCTCCTACAAATGAACATCGCAAAACAAACAAAAATTTCCCAGCACACTTACCAGCTAGCCTGCAAACAAACCAAATGACCCTAACAATACACGTTAAAAACAGAGGATTTCGTTGCACACATTTGCAAATATATGTGTAAGCCACAGTGCACGTGTCAAGGCTCCTCTGTATACTGGGGTCCTAACTCTATATATTTGACAGTCTTTGAGTTGGAGCATATCGAGCAGTGGGAAAATTAAGGGCAGGTTTGCGTGGAGGGAGAATATGCACAGGTACACTGTGGACACCCAGCAGGAGCACAATGACAGCTTACTGCAAATGCTAGTTATACATGCCATCTTTTGTATAACTCCTATAGATGTACACCAACTTCTGTCCTTGTCACTCAGTACACACAGCCTGTCCAGGAAGCCTTAAATGCTTGGTGTGTCTAACTAAACTCACTATGACTCTGGACCATGTTGATATTGTGGTCCCTTTTTCTCTTCATTGGATCCTCAATAACAAATTCCTGTTCACTTTGAATACACAGTCATGAGCAGAATGAAATATGTGAACAGTAAATATGAGCTGCTTTTCACATGACTGGATAATTGAAGTGAGCACAGTTTATTGAGTGAAGATTCTCAACCCCTTTAGTAAATCAGTTTTAGTGTTTCTGCTACACTGAAACCTCAAGCATTGTTGTCAGCTCTTCCTGAGTTCTTTCTCCTAGACTACAGAACATTATTGTTATGGTGATAAAGAATCGGGGAAATGTTCTCTAGTGTAGCTACTTTTTTTTTGTATTATTTTGCCCATACATGTACTTTAAAGTGTTACTAAACCCTGGACCCTGCAATCACTATATCTGATCTCCCACAGCGCACATAACATGGAAATGCAATTATTGCAGTAAATATAAACTGCTAAATACCTTTTCTCATCAGCAGTATATAGCAGTCTAATAACTTCTATGAGTGTCTGGCTATATCTTGTAGGAGGAGTTTTCATTCTACTCTTAACAGTCCTATGAGATTGCAGGACCCCATGACCCTCTGTCTGGATAGTGCTGATTGGCCCTGTGCTGATCACATGCACCCTCCCAAGAAAAAGAAAAACTCTCTAGCAAGACACACCAAACTGAACATGTGCAGAGTGCCCACAAGGCTCTGTTCTATCAGGAGATGGATTGGGGACTGTGGAAGAGGGAGAGGATGAGAGAAGACAGGCTCAAACAGCCTTTTTACACAATGCAGAGGATTAACCCCTTAGGTTCCACAGTGAGTATAACAAGCATGATTTACTGCATACATATTTATCTGAAGCTGATAACTCAAATGGTCTAAAGTTAGGGACTGTACTTTCCAAAGGTGTATTAATGGACAGTGTGACTGCACATGTATTTACAAATGCATGCAACAAACCCACTGTATTTAAAGAGGAAGTAAACCCAGATGGGGTTCACTTCCTCTACATTCCCCTGCAAAGTAGATGCATAATGGACTACTATGCATCGCATAGTAGCCCATTATGTGCCACTTACCTGCAAACGAAGCCTGCAACGTCCAGCGATATCCCCTGTGCTGGCAGCATCCATCTTCTGCCCCTCTTCCTTCCGGGGCTGCGATATCCGGCTCTGCGATGGGCCGGAGTCGCGTGACGCATGGGAGTCGCCAGTCGCGGCAAGATCACAGTGAAGAGATGGCACGGAGGCCGTTTCTTGACTGCGCATGTGCCAAAATGACATTGGCACATCTAGTACACTGCATATCTCCTAAACCATGCAGGTTTAGGAGATATGCAGGGCACCTACAGGTAAGCCTTATTATAGGCTTACCTGTAGGTGAAAGTGGTTGTCACGAGTTGACAACCACTTTAATCCTAAATTTAATTAGAATTTTTGTTCTAATGAGCTGTAGAGTGTATTGAAGATTTATCAATGTGTTACATATCGAAGTGGTCTCAAATAATAACACACCTGCCTATATTAACACTTTACAGTCAAACTACAGTCTGGTATACCATTTGGTACTTTTCTCATAGTGACCAGTACATGCAATGTCATTTAACCACTTTTCCCTGTGAAATTTTTGTTGTCCTTTATTCTAGTGCAGGATAGAAATATCAGCAGCTGTGGTACTGAGTGCTATAGGTCAAGAGTCTCCAAACTGTTCAGTATGAGGGCCACATCATATGTGTTACAAATGTTTTTGAGCTGAATTAAAAAAAACTGTTTTATAAACAAACAAATCAAATTTAAATGAATTAATACATTTTATTTGAGGTAATGATGTGATTTAGGAAAGATAAAAACATTTCAATAAAACAAAACAAAGAAATTCCAATGTCCCCTCTTACATCAAAATCTCAAATACAATTCCCCTTACATTGAATTCCCCTTTACATCTGAATTCCTCTTATATACCCCATACATGAGCATCCCCATCAGTGTCCCCTGGTACATGAGCATCCCCATCAGAGTCCACTCTTATATTAGGGTCCTCATCAGAGTCCCCTCTTACCTTAAGGTAGTGGTTCTCAACTCCTGTCCTCAGGACCCACCAACAGGTCAGGTTTGCAAGATAACTAAAATACATCACAGGTGACATAATTTGCTGTTCAGTGATTGCAGCATTCTAGTCTGCATCTCCCCAAGGTAATACTTAAAATCTGGCCTGTTAGTGGGTCCTGAGGAAATTAGTTTAGAACCACTGCTTTAGGGTCACCATCAGAGTTCCCTCTTACATCACGGCCCACTAGCATTATTTGGGGAGCCCTGCTATAGGCAGAGTCACATTCTTTATTGCATATTTGTTAATTGAAACAATACCTCTTTTGCAAAGTAATATTCTCCCTCTGTCCCCTGCCTAGGAAGAGGTAACTACTGGACCGGAAAATGGGTGCCTCCTAAACTTTGGTTCTGGACCCAAATTGGATCAAAGACATCTTTGTGATGGATCGACACATGACTGTGTAGCCTAGCTTGTCCAAGTTCAACAGCACATATTTTTGTGAGGAACAAGAGAGTGTGCAAGTCGAAGGCAGGGGGAATTACATAGGTAAGGTAAAATCAAATCCAGTTATTTACACTGCTAGCATAAATAATAAAGAGCTGCATTGTATCTGCTTAGAGTTTTGCTTTATATACATCGTTTTTTGTTTTTTTTATGTATGAGCATTTACATCGGAATGATGCTCTGGAAAAATTGAGCACAATTCTTTATTGAAACACATTTTAGAGCCAGTTCACACCTAGGCGACTTGCGATCCGACTTGTGTTGCCCCAAGTCGCCTCAAGTCGATTGACATCCGAAATACCATTGAAATGAATGGGCATCGTCTTAATATACACTACTGAAGTCGCTCTGACTTCAAGGCGACTTCAGAAAAGGTTCCTGTACTACTTCAAGGTGACTTGTGCCCATAGAATTCAATGGAAGTCGCCTCCAAGTTGGATCCCCCCCATGAAGCAACTTTGTATTGACTTTACAGGAAAAATAAATGTTTTTAAGGCAACCCCCCCTCCCTCTCTTCTCTGATTGGCCACAGATAAAGTCACCTGCCACGGAGGTTGCTTCACGTTGCGTTGTAAGTGGCCCAAAGTCGTGCTGAAGTCACCTTGAAGTCATCTTGAAGTTGTCTTGAAGTCGTCTTGAAGTCGCGTTCAAATCGCCTAGCAAAGTTGCCATTGAAAATGGATTGCCTAGGTGTGAACCGGCCCTGTATGTGTGTTTGTTTAGTTGTTTGATTTTTTTTATAAACAGCCTTTTTTATTTGTCTTTGATTGGTTTTGCTGATATTTTGGTAATATTTCTCTTCTTGTATGAATAGTTTCTTTTTTTTATTTGGATTCTTTTAAAACTCCTGCAAAAGTAGAATACCTTGGTACATATCCCTCTAAGCTCTATTGTTTAGGTTGACCCTAGGGTTATTCTATACAATGGACACATGAAGATGTCCCTTTTGAAATCTGTCCTTCAACAGCAATCAGAATTATTTGAGGGACATTGATTTTATGCTGATCATTTATCTCTATCATCCATTGCTTTTTGAGCAGCATACAGCATGTCCTTCATCTATCCTTTGCCTAAAATGAGACTCATTTAGAAAATAATAGCAGACTAGCAGATCTCTCACTTAGAATGACAGGAGGTTAGTTCATGTTCTCTTGTATTGCTGCAATTTCCTCCTCAATATTGCCCATGCATTAATTTAGTTGCTTTGGTGGTTCTTAGGCTCGCTAAAATGTTTCCACATCTCTGTGTCTTAAAGTGGTAGTAAACCCTCCTAATATTTTCAGCCAAGGAAGGTGCCATCTTGGCCTCTGTTTAACCTACAACTGCCATGATGCTGCACATGCGATCAGCTATGACACCAGCCATTGGATGTTTTGACAGTCGGTTTAGAGCACAACCAATGGGAGTGGTACATTTCCGGCACATGCCGGAAATGTAACTGGTTTTCAAACTGTTAAATGGATGGGTTTACTACCGCTTTAAGAGCTTTTAACAATCAGAAGGACACCTTATCACTGCCTAGGTAACTCCTACATGACCATTCATTGCAATAGCTACACAAGTTTGTCTTATTGCTTGCAAATGTTGTGCTATATATGCCGATTAGCCATAACCTTCTGACCACTTACAGGTAACATGAATAACATTAATTATCTTGTTACAATGGCATCATAAAGTGGTTGGATAAATTAGGTAGCAAGTGAACATGTTTTACCTGAAGTTGATGTGTTAAAAGCAGAAAAAAATGGGCAAGCGTAAAGATTTGAGCGACTTTGACAAGGGCTAAATTGTAATCAATAAAAGACTGGGTCAGAGCAACTCCAAAACAGAAGTTCTTGTGGGATGTTCCAGGACTGCAGTTGTCAGGACCCACCAATATTGATCCAAAGAAGCAATATCGGTGGACTGGAGACAGGGTCAGGGGTGGCCAAGGCTCATTAATACACATGAAGAGCGACGGCTGGCCCATGTAGTCTGATCCAATAGAAGAGCTACTGTAGCTCAAACTGATGAAAAAGTTATTGCTGGTTCTAATATAAATGTGTTAGAACACAAAGCGCAACGCAGTTTGTTGTGTATGGATCTGCGTATATGCAGACCAGTCAGGGTGCTCATGTTGACCCATGTCCACAGACAAAAGTGCTTACAATGTGCATATGAGAATCAGAACTGGACCACAGGGGAGGCATGGCAAGCAACCGGGAGACATGGTGGCTTGAGAGAACAGCTCTGCTCTCATACTGCACACCGGAGCTCACAATGGGAATGCTGATCATGCTGAGAGGGCTATTTTTACCCCTCAGCACAAGCAAGGCAGGAGGCATGTCCCAAAAGTGGAAAGGGCAGGAAAGACCTGACAAACTAACAGATTTCTTTCCTCTGTTGCTCAGACATTTCAGCAAAGATGGAGGTGGCAGATCTCTACTATCCCCGCACAGCAAATCCTCAGCTGAGGAAGACACGTGGATAAGTCACACAGCTGGAGCCATGGACACACAGGGGCACAGAGGCTTTAACTCCCAGGCCCCATTCTCCAATCTCACATCGGTGGGATGTGCTGGTAAACAAAGTTCAATCTGCTACTGACAGGTTGGTGTCAGATACTACAACATACCTTCAGAGATCTAGTGGAGTCCATAACTCAATAGGTTACGGTGTGTGATCATAATGTTATGGCTGATCGCTGTATTAACATTCTAAGATATAATACGATTCTGAGATTTATAAGGTGATGGTAATAGTTTAGGGCAGTAGTAAAGTTTAATCAGTACTAGCTGCAAGAACTATACTGCCAGAGCACATTTATGGCAACAATGCTAACCCTAGACTGATACAGGTGCAAAATAGGTGTGGTTCAGATGTGGTAAATGTTCAGTGTAATGCGATATAGTGTTGGTATAGGAGCAGTCTAGGTTTGGAATAAGTGCAGTATAGAGTGCAGTATGGGTGCGATATGGATTGGGTATACTTTGTGTCATGCTCTTAGTGGCTTAGTCCCTGCAGGCAGTATCCCCGCACAGCAAATCCTCAGTTGAGGAATACACGTGGATAAGTCACACAGCTGGAGCCATGGACACAGAGGGGCACAGAGGCTTTAACTCCAAAGGCTCCATCTCCATCCAACAGCCCTTCAATGACCAAGCAGAACTGGACCACATGAGCAATGGAAGAAGGTAGCCTGGTCTGATGAATTCAACAGTGGTTTGAGGAACACAACAACGAGTTTGAGGTGGTGACTTGGTCTCCAAATTCTCCAATCTCCCATCTGTGGGATGTTCTGGTAAAACAAGTTCAATCTGCTACTGACAGGTTAGTGTCAGATACTACAGCATACCTTCAGAGATCTAGTGGAGTCCATACCTCAATAGGTTATGGTGTGTGGTCATAATGTTATGGCTGATCGCTGTATTAACGTTCTAAGATATAATACGATTCTGAGATTTATAAGGTGATGGTAGGAGGTTAGGGACCACATAATGTTTTTGCCTCAACCTTCTCAAGAACCTTAGCTCCTCTGACACACCAGGTTGAGTGTACAAACATACAAAATCACAGGAAATCACTTAGACCCCTTTCACACTGGGGCGCGTTACATGCGCTATTATGCTAAAATGCTGTAAAGCGTCTCCCCATTCAACCCAGTATGTCCTTTCACAATGGGGTGGCTCAGGGCGGTGTGCTTGCAGGAGTACAATAAAACTCCTGCAAGCATGATTTTTCAGGAATGTGGGGAGCGGTGTATACACCGCTCCTCCACCACCCCTGCCATTAGATTGAATGGGCAGCACTCCTGTAGCGGCTGTATACCACTCTGGGAGCGCCGACCGCCGGCACTTTTAACCCCTGCTTAACCCCTTGTGGGGGGGGTTAAAAGTGCTGTGCTGCCACCCGAATAGCGGCGCCATAGCGCTGCTATTACAGCGGTAGATCGCCGGTAAATTAGCGGCGGTTTACCGCTGAAGATCGGGCGGTCCCAGTGTGAAAGGGGCCTTAAAGGAATACTTAGAACACAATAGCAGTGTTATATTTAAAAAAAATAACAGGCATCAAAGCAGGAAGTAAAGGCAAACTTAATATATTGTCACCCTATATGATTGGTAACTAGGCAAACATAAAATAGATTAACAATGGTAATAATACAATTTAGCATAAACAGTGAATAACAGTAGGGTCTAGGCATAGGATGTCATTTGGCATCCAGATCGCTATAAACAATAGCAAGTACAACAGTGAGCAGTAGTAAAGTTTAATCATTACTAGCTGCAAGAACTATACTGCCAGAGCACATTTATGGCAACAATGCTAACCCTAGACTGATACAGGTGCAAAATAGGTGTGGTTCAGATGTGGTAAATGTTCAGTGTAATGCGATATAGTGTTGGTATAAGTGCAGTCTAGGTTTGGAATAAATGCGGTATAGAGTGCAGTATGGGTGCGATATGGATTGGGTATACTTTGTGTCATGCTTTTAGTGGCTTAGTCCCTGCTAGCAGTATCAGCAACATCCCTCTCACCAGTCCCTGGGGTGCTGCGGTGACCTCTCTTTGTAGAAGGTGGGGGCTCCCTCGGCCCCCCCCAAAAAGCCTCCAGTAGTCAGTGGTGTGAAGCAGAGGAAGAGAGTCTCCCTGCAGCAGAGGTGCAGGTGCTCTGTTGTGGGCAATACTGTGCTGCCCCTGGGTATCCTCAGTCTCAGGCTCGAATCTCCGCTTGTATGGTCTCCCACTGGCAGGCAATTATCCAGACAGAGTTGCTCTCTCTCTTACTCCTTCCGGTGCCAAGAGGAGGAAATTTCCCAGACAACATTAAAAAAAAATCCTCTCTCCACTCCTCCTACTGTAGAGTTTATATTGGAATCTGTAGTGTAAAGAGTCTATTTGTCCCATTATATGGCTGCCATCGCAAACTACAACTCCCAGGATTCTCAGCACTCTGCATAGAAATCTATGAACTTGTTTGGCTTTAGTTTACCCCCCTGCTGGCTGGAAGAGAATGGTGCAGCATAATATCAGTATCTCAGTAGAGGGAGAGAAGAATGAAAGGCAATATCTCCTTCTTCATATTGCAGTCCAGCACCTGGCTACACTATATATTTAAACTCTATGGTAGAAGAAAATTGCAAGTATTTACAGCATTTAAAGGAAATATGTTTGTACTCCCATTGCTCAGGGATCATCTAGTTCCCTGTGTTAAGATATCAGGGTTTATCTACGGAAAATAGAAGCCCAAGGATAGAAAATACACCATCCCAAATGTGTGTACCTTATTAAATGTTGGCAAGTATGGTGGAGCAAAATTGGCATCATAGATAAGGGGCCAAAGTGTGTTATCATGCATTCCTCAGTATCACTCATTCCCGTAGGATTTACTAGTTTTGCAGGTCACGCTTGGTTGGTTTAAATCAAATTTGCCTATGCTCATTATGGAGTTTTTTTGGCCCATGTAATTCACTGTTAACTTCACTTTAACCTCCATAGACTGCACAGAATAACACATGCTTTAGCTGATATTTAGCAAAAACATGTATTCAATGTTATAGAAAGAACGCCAAACCGCAAATACTGTACACAGTATATCATAGCAGTCATTTTCCTCCCTCGCCATCATTAAGGCAAATGCAACAATGTTTTTTATTACCAAAATATAGGAGCAAATTTACATAGCTTATAATGCATATCAAGCCTGGGAGTGCTTGTAAAATGCTACTGAGTGCGTTAGGAGAACTATTAGTATAATTAATTTGATGAATACACACATTGCAAAGCAATATCGGGCATAACAATTCAGATAACAATGCTGCATAATTATTGCCCGCTTTAAACAGGCTAATATAGCATCTGTTTGTGTCTCTGTGTTTTTTTAGGCTCACTAAATGCCTACCTAAAATATTCGTTTTAGAAAATAAAAACTTGATTTGAGGGTTTGTTTTGCATAAAGTTAATCTTCTAGAAACATCTACCATTGGCAATAAAAACTCCAGTGTAAATCTGACTGCATTCAATTTACAAACAGTTTTGCAAATCTTGCCTTACAGAGTTAAACTGATCCTATCTAGCTAATAAGTAATTTGAATCTGAGTAATTTGGTTCAAGAAAACTGTCTTAGTATCTAATTAATCTGTAATGTATTTTATTAAGGGTTAAAGTATAGAGTACATAAAATGTGAGTAAAAAGATATAGTAGGGAATGGATAAAAACCTGTCAGGTTCTGTTAGGGATACTTCCCTTTGCTTCCTGTGCTGTAGTTCCAACAGAAAGTGAGAGAAAGTCTCACTAAAGTGAGGGAAATCCCCTCAATGCCCCTTTCACACAGACGTTTCTAATCGGGTCTGCCTGTCCATTTCTCATGAAGACCTGATTGGAACCTTCATTCTTCTCTATGGAGCGGCAGGTGTAAACAAACGTGTCCTTTACACCCTCCTACATTCAATCTCATCTGCCAAAAAGAGACAGGTGGGGATCCTTTCCCCTTCTGTCCAGCGGTCCATTTACATCTGGTCGCCCATAGAGAAGAGCGGTCTGTGTCCATGTTCATTTTGCATGAGCGGAGCAGACACAGACCTGTCATCCGCCTACTCAGTGTGGAGTAAGCAGATTGCAGCCACAGTCCACCCATGTGAAAGGGGCTTTTTTGTCTTTGGGACTAGTGTCCCCATTGGCATGCTTACCCTCCATTCTTCTTCAAATGACAAGTAGAAACGTTGGAATTACTTTTATCTTCAACCCTGGTGACAATGGTCACTAGCACAAAGAAAATAGGTCAATCTCCCAAGCAGAGACACACTATGAAGGGAGAGATGATTTCATGCTTCCTGAAATATAATGGGTTTTTAAATTGTTCTCACCATTAGCATAGGTAAATCTGACTGCATTCAATTTACAAACCATTTTGCAAATCTTGCCTGAAGTTTGTGAACTTTGTGAGGAAGCCCATTTAAATGTATGTGTTGCAAATCTTGTTATTTGATTCTTGCCCTTTGTAGGACTAATAAGGTTGGGTGAATCTGTCCAGGTTCGCTCATGGTTAGGTGAATCCTATTTGAAGTTTGGTGTGCAACAGATCCTACTGTATGTGGATGAATTCTGTTATTAAATCATGAGAAATTTTAGGTTTAATAAGCAAATTATTGCTCAATAAAGGCATTGGAAGCTGAGCACTGCCAAGGAGCACATATCCAATGCAAAACTAAAATTTTTCAGGGAGACAGTCTTTTTGTGTTACTTCAAGGGCAACATTGACAATACAGAAATCCTTTACGTAACGTGATTGGGAGGTGCCTTTAGATTGTATGTGATATTACAAAACAGGAAGATTTGAAAATGCAGTCTCAGCAAACTGATTCATTGCAGCGACACATGCTTAAGCAGTAATAGGCGCTCCTTCACCAGTGAAATAGAAATTGGCCTGTAGTTTGCTGAAGCTGCCCCTGGTCTCACTTATGCACAGCTGTCCCGCTGCTCACCAATTTCTAACTCTCATTAAGAATTTTGAGACCACAGATGATCCTGCAGTGTAAAATTAAAAAGCAAGATTTTTAATGAGGCAAGAGACTGTAGGTGACATGGCAATGTAAAATTTGCCAGCAACAGGACAATTTCAAATGCAAAACTAGGCTCACATTTGCTAGAGCAAAAATTGCACACTTAGTATAATCATTAAGATACTGCAGAAAATACAGTAGCAGCAATATTGTTTTTTTTTATCAGGGATAATAGGCCTAACGAGTGTATGTCTAACTTTTATTGTTCTTTGGGCATGGGGGGTATGGTAAATACAAGTGTTATAAAGCAGCTCCAAGAAGAGATGGGCAGTAACAAGTGAATCCTGCAGGCTGTGTATTTTAAACTTAAAAAGGGCTCTAATAACATGAAATTTAAAATAAATAAATGAATAAAACAAAAGTTAAAAAAAATACATGAAAACTCCAAAATACCAACCCTGAAACAGTTTAAAAAATGCCCTATCAACATCCAATAAAAACTAAAATAAATGAAAACCCTTGAAGTAAAAGTCAAGAGAAGCTTTGCAGCAAAAAAAAAAAAATTGCTGTGGATGGTACAGTAACTAAAATAAGCTGCTGACCTCTAATCAACAACAAAATACAATAAAAGGCAAAAAAGCACCCAATAAGAAGAAAAAAAGCAACAAGAGGGTCGATTTCCCAATGAGCTAGCAATCGGAATTAAAATCCAATTTTCTAATTAGCCCTAATTCTTTCCCTACAGCAGCTTCCAGTACACCGATGGTATGCTTTCTCTGCCCCTCTCCTTTATAGTAAAGTGCAAATAGGAAAAATGGGGTCCTAAGATTCTCTATGGACTATATTAGTCGGGAATGCTGTGTTGCCTCCCCAATTGAACGAAATTTGCAAGAAGGAGGGCCCATAGGGATTTGCCGCAACACAGAATTCCCCCAAATAAACAAAGTATACAAAAAAGTGTCAAAAAAGAATTGGTAATTTATTAGATCAGGGTTAAAACCGTCACATGACGAGTAATGTGGTTGCCATATACAAACATAATAGTATACATATAAAAAAATGAACCAAATGAAAACACAGGTAACAGTGTCGAAGCAAGCAAACCCTCAATTGGAGCAAATGGTCCTGGTGGTGAAGGTGCAACTTCCTCTCCTACATGTTTCGAAGTTATTTTAAGTTATGTAACAAACTTCTTCCTCAGGAAGAAAAGTCACTGTATAGCTTTGGTTCTAAAAACATAATACGAAAAATTGTAAATAGACCACAGTATAATACAAGGATTTCATTTGCTGTAACACATAATGGTTATTTGGCACAAGCAGATATGAACATTGATGACCATAATTAATGCGATCGGTGGGAATCATCGGTTGCTACTTACCTCTTAAATTTAAAGAGAGCCTACATCAGCTAAAGTTGAGCTGGGAGCCAAGGGTGTCCCCAAATTTTTGGCTAGAAAAATATCAATGTTTTGTATGACCAACACCCTGTGGACACCTTCGCGACCTCCCTATATTGTCCCAGCCGGTGAGAAATGGAAACAAAAGTGTGAGGGGAGGGGGTAGTGAGTAACCCCCAACAACCAGTATGTTTTGTAACTATAAAAAGATCGGTTTTTAAACCCCTGTGGGAACCGAGGGTCGAGTTGAAATCGACTACA
>BLSH010381528.1:407850-417958 GCA_018402905.1 Glandirana rugosa | reverse complement strand
AATAACCATTATGTGTTACAGCAAATGAAATCCTTGTATTATACTGTGGTCTATTTACAATTTTTCGTATTATGTTTTTAGAACCAAAGCTATACAGTGACTTTTCTCCCTGAGGAAGAAGTTTGTTACATAACTTAAAATAACTTCGAAACATGTAGGAGAGGAAGTTGCACCTTCACCACCAGGACCATTTGCTCCAATTGAGGGTTTGCTTGCTTCCACACTGTTACCTGTGTTTTCATTTGGTTCATTTTTTTTATATGTATACTATTATGTTTGTATATGGCAACCACATTACTCGTCATGTGACGGTTTTAACCCTGATCTAATAAATTACCAATTCTTTTTTGACACTTTTTTGTATACTTTGTTTATTTGGGGGAATTCTGTGTTGCGGCAAATCCCTATGGGCCCTCCTTCTTGCAAATTTTATAGTAAAGTGCTGGCTACTTCAAAATCCCCCTTATTGGCCCTTCTAGGCCTGCTGGCCATAGTTCAAAGACCATGCAATGTAATATGGTTTATAAAATATTCTCCCAAGCAAATTGACACTTAAGTTTGCCGGCACCATTAATCTTGAGCCTGCAGAACCCATGTTAAAGGCAAATCTGAACTTAATCTCTACTAATAAGCAGTTTAGTAGCAAACAGAAGACATAGGGAGTCAGGCACTGCCGTAAGTGCTGTACCAATAGCAAAATTAACCTTTCTCCCCAGCACACTGAATGAGCTTTTACCAAAGGCTCGTGCTCACAGTGTGGGATCAGGTGCCAGCGAGACAGGTTTCTAATGACATAACTGCTGTGAGAGCCAATCGCAGCAATCACGTTTAGGGAGCTGCTCTACCTCCTGGTGTGAAAGCCAATTTAAAGGGCTGCCATAAAAGGTAAATATAGACATCTTTTCTTAACAGGGTAGCTAGAATAGGGCTCAGAATGGGGATGGAAGCAGGTTAAGCTTAGATAGTATTTGACTGGACTTCTACTTTAAGTGCTGGGGGAAGATATTTGAGATTGAAGATGATTTGTGCTAGGAGGGGGATCTGTGTGGGAAAGGATTAGTGTTGGGGGAAATATTGGGATAAGAGAATTTATGCTGGGGAGGCAGGTTTTCGCTGGGGATTAGGGGAAAAAATGTGCTGGGGGGAAAGGTTTAGGGAATCAGTAGACTGTTGGGCAAGTTTGGGGGAAAAATAATTTGTGATGTAGAAGGGGGAGGGGATTGGAAAGTATTAGTGCTATAAGGGGGAGTTGAGGGGAGAGGGTTAGTACTGGCCAATATTTTTGGGGTACGAGAGGACTTGTGCTAGTAGAGGGTATTTAACCACTTCCTTACTGGGCACTTAAACCCCCCTCCTGCCCAGACCAATTTTTGGCTTTCAGCGCTGTCGCATTTTGAATGACAATTGCACGGTCGTGCGACGTTGTACCCAAATAATATTTGCGTCCTTTTTTTCCCACAAATAGAGCTTTCTTTTGGTGGTATTTGATCCCCTCTGCGTCATTTCTGATCACCGCTATAAACAAAAAATGAGCGACAATTTTGCAAAAAAGAACAATATTTTTTACTTTTTGCTAAAATACAAATCCATTAAAAAAATTATTCATCGGCCGACATATGTTCTTCTACATATTTTTGGGAAAAAAAAAATCGCAATCGGCGTATATTGATCGGTTTGCGCAAAAGTTATCGCGTCTACAAACTGGGAATTGATTTATGGCGTTTTTATTATTTTTTTTTTTTACTAGTAATGGCGGCGATCTGTGATTTTTATCGGTACTGCGATATTGGGGGGGACATGTCGGAACATTTTGACACTTTTTTGGGACCAATGACATTTATTCAGCGATCAGAAATGTAAATGTCCACTGATTACTGTATAAATGTCATTGGCAGTGAAGGGGTTAACCTGCAGGGGGCAGTGTAGGGGTTAAATATGTTCCCTGGCTGTGTTCTAACTGTGGGGGGGGCATGGCTGGTCGGGACATAACAGATCTAACTGATCCCAGTGACAGGGATCAGTAGATCTGCTATGTCCCCTGTCAAAGAACGGGGAACCGCCGTGTTTACAACGGCGGTTCCCCGTTCTGAGGCTCCTGAAAGTGATCGCGGGTCTCGGGCGGACATCGAGTCCGCCCGACCCGCAGGCTCGCGCGCGCCGCCGCTGCCTCCAGGGGGCGCGCGGGAGCATGCGCAGTGGGAGGACGTCCATGGACGTCCTCCCGGCATTTCAGGTCCGCGCTGGAGCCGTATTTCGGCAATAGCGCGGACCTGGAGGGGTTAAGAGAAATGTTATTTTTGCTGGGAGGTGAGATTTGGTCAGGAATAGGTTGAAGCCCGAGGGAATGGGATTGGGGAGGAGGATTTGTTCTGGGAAGGAGAAGAAGATTTGTGTTTCAAAGAGGGATATTCAGGGTGTAGAGGATTTGTGGTGGGGAAGGGGGTGGGAGAAGTTTAGTGGTAGGAAGGGTGGGGTTAGAAGGGAAGATGATTTGTGCTGGGGAGGTAAAATTTGGGAGGGGGGTGAGAGGATTTGTGCTAGGGGGGAGATTTGTGCTGGAAGGTGGAATTTGAGGGGGGGAGACAGTTTATGCTGGGAGAGGGAATTTAGTGGGGAGAGGAGTTGTGCTAGGAGGTGGAATGTGGGGGGATATTTGTATTAGGAAGTCATCTCTGACCCCTGCACTCTGCACCTTAAGCCCATCTGACCCAAATATTTTGTTTATTATGCACTCTTGACTGCACTGTGTATGTTACATATTCTTGACCCCAACTCTGTGCATGATGTGCATACCTCCCAACTTTTTGAGATGGAAATAAGAGACACCTATTAGCAAAAGTATGTAGGCACAGGACACACACCCCTGCCACGCCCCTTTAAAGGAGAATCATGCACAGAAAAAACATTAGGTAAACCCACAAGTGCTTTTTTTACCACTGCTATTCCTTTATATTGGCTTTTGACATTTACAAATGCAGCAATGTAGAAATTGCATGAAAGGTTTAGCACTGGGAAACACTTTTGGAAAGATAAAAAGTGCATTTTATATATAACCAGGGCCGCTGATAGGGGGGGACCACTAGCCCTGGTGTACGGGGCCGGAGCACACAGGGGGCCCCACACAGGGGGGATTAGTGACAGATGACAATTGTGTCTCTTTTCCTCCAGCAGATGAATGCTACTCTCCTTCCCTCTCCCTGCTGCCAGCTTTTATTTGCTAAGAAATAGACAGTCGTCCCTCAGTAATACCCCTCCCTGTGTTGGCCCCCTCCTCTCAGCACTGGAGTTTGTTATCTCTCTAACTTAGGCTCCATGCCCACTGGTTTAAAAAAAAATGTTGCTTCTACAGGAGTTTAGTGTTTTGCCTGTAGAAGCAGCTCAATGTTATCCTATGTGTCCATACACATAAGGACGATTACAGGCATATTTTAAGCTCAATGTTTAGAGACAGAAAAAAAACCCTTCTGGTTCTCCTAAACTCGTCTAAACTTTGTACAAAAAAAGTTCCATATGAGCGTTTTTTCTGCCAAGTGAACTGGAGTCTTTTTAAACCCAATGTGCATGGAGCTTAACTTTTTTTCTCTCCCTCTGTCCCTCTGATCCTGGAGCCTGTATATTTTTTTCATATCATCTTCATTTTTATTTATTAACTCAGTTTTATCTTTTAGATTTAGCAGGAACTCTGTGAGTTATGTTGTATTTGTGTCTGCTAATAGTTTTATTGTACTTTTAGCGAAATATAGCTCTAACACTTTCTTGGGGGGGGGGGGTGCTGATAGTTTGTATGGGGCCCCACAATTTCTATCAGCAGTCCTGCATACAGCTATATAGATCAGACCAAAATAAGGAACAAATGAGGAGGAAAGAGGGACAGAGGGTCATTGTTCCAAATCAGGGACAGTCCCTCAAAATCAGGGACAGTTGGGAGCTATGGTTATGTACTTCTATACCTGGCACAGAACACAGCACCGTGTGTGTGTATTAAGCTGGCCATACACTGATCAAAATTCAGCCAGTTCAGCAGTGACTGACCAAATTTCTATCCATATGTGGCTGTCCTCATCACACAAAACTTGATTGTTTGATTTCTATTGAAAGAACACATTGGAAAATGTTTCATTGACCAGTGATTGCAGCCTTTAATCAGTGAATTCTGATAGTGGCTAATGTTGCTGTCAGAATACAATATCTCAACAGGAAAGATTCCTACATCTATCTCATTTGTGTGGATGGGGGAATCTGTTATTTTTTTATTTTGTTCAGCCTTAAAGAAAAAAAATATCTGTGTGTGGACAGCTTAACAGACTCCTGCAATATACAGTGGGTATAGAAAAAAACAACTCCCCTTTAAAATAATCAGGTTTTGTTGCTTTGCAGCCTGCAATGAAAACAGACACCTTTTTTTTTATCCAGTGGCATTTACTCAACTTATACAACTTATAACATCCAAGTGAAAGATATAACACCAACATGTCAGAAAAAAATAAAACAAAATTCAAAAACAGAATCAGTGAGTTGGAAAAAAGATCACCCCCTTGTGTCAGTATTTTGTTGAACCACCTTTTGCTTCAACCCCTTAACAACCACCCGCCATCATTTGACAGCGGCAGTCTGGCATGATAACACAAACTGCTGTCACCTGACGGCGGCTGCGAGAGAGAGGATCGTGGGCGCACACTCCCACTGTGCGGGGGAGCCAGGGAGTGGGTAGAGTGGACTCAATGTCCGCCGGCTACCAGCGGTTGCTCCCCCGCAGAGACAGAAAGGGGACCGCTAATGTAAACAAATGGATCCCCGTCCTGACAGGGGAGAGGAGTGTGATCGTATGCTCCTTGTATAGCAGCAATCATTCTCCTCCCCCAGTCAGCCTAGCCCCCACACAGTTAGGAACACAAAGCAGGGAACACATTTAACCCCTTGATTGCCCCCTAGTGTTAACCCCTTCCCTGCCAATGGCATTTACACAGTAATCAGTGCATTTTCATAGCACTGATCGCTGTATAAGTGCCAATGGTCCCAAAAAAGTGTCAAAAGCGTCCGACATGCAGTGTTAATTTTGGCAGCAAATTTTAACTTAGTTTTAGTCTTTAGTCTTATGACTAAAATGGCATTTTAGTTTTAATCCCATTTTGGTCTTCTGCAATTGTTTTAGTTTTAGTCGTATTTAGTCGACTAAATCTCCTGGACATTTTAGTCGACTAAAATCATTTTAGTTGACTAAAATTAATTTTAGTCGTCTAAAATCGAATGGGTGTAATTCAATTGAAATGTGTTATTTAAGCATTTCACTAAAGTTTCCAAACTCATTATATATGACTGGATATTGAGGTATGAACACGCACTACAGACCAGTGTTCATTTTGATGTCAAATTTCAATTCAGTTTTATTCTTAGTCGTTTGACTAAAATGGCATTTTAGTTTTAGGCTGGGTTCACACTATCCGACATAAAAACGGTCAGACTTTTGATCCTACTTTGCCCTGCATCATCAGTCCTACTTTGGTCCTACTTCCATCTGACTTGAATGAACAAGATAAGATTTTGCTCCGACTTTGAGATAGTGACTTGTCCTTTGACCAATCAAAACAATCCCAGTGTGACATAAATTTCTTTTACTGCTGCTGTAATCACCAAGTCGGATGTCACAAGTCGGATGGTTAGAACAAGAATCCGACTTTGCTCCTACTTCAATGATATGCAATGGGCTGAAGTAGGACCAAAGTCAGACCAAAGTAGTACAGGAACCTTTTTTAAAGTCGGACCGACTTGTGCAGGACCAGTTAAGACGGCTCTCATAGGGAAACATGGATTTTGTGACGTAATGCGACTTGTGCTCACATTGTCGGTCCATTTGTTGGACAAGTGTGAACCCAGTCTTAGTCATATTTTAGTCACCTCAATTGTTTTAGTTTTAGTCGTATTATAGTTGACTAAAATGGTATTAAGTTAGTCAACTAAAATGTTTTAGTCGGTTTTCGTCGACTAAATTAACACTGACGACATTGTCGCAGTCCCGCTAAAAATCACAGATCGCCGCCATAAAAATCCCATAAATTAATTGTCATGGTTTGTAAACGCAGCAACTTTTGCACAAACCAATCAATATACGCTTAATATGATTTTTTTTTTACCAAAAATATGAGGAAGAATATATATCGTCCAAAACTGATGAATACATTTGTTTTTTTATATATATATTTTTGGATATATATTATAGCAAAGAGTAAGAAATATTGTCTTTTTTTTTTCAAAATTGACGCTTTGTTTGTTTATATCGCTAAAAATAAAAACCGCAGCGGTGATCAAATAACACCAAAAGAAATCTCTATATGTGGGAAAAAAGGACGTCAATTTTGTTTGGGTACAGCTTCTCACGGCAGCGCAATTGTCAGTTAAAGCAACGCAGTGCTGAATCGCAAAAAGTGCTCTGGTCCTAAAGTGGAAATCCTTCCAGGCTGAAGTAATTGATTACAGCCTTTAGTCGGTCGGGATAGGTCTCTACTAACTTTGCACATCTAGGCAATACTTGCCCACTCTTCTTTTGCAGAACTGCTCAAGTTCAGTTAAAAAGCGGTTGTCTACCCATCGATTTGGTAGTGTCAAAAAAAGAGTTAATATTTTTCGGCATGCCGGAAATGCTAGCTGTCTCCTTGATTGTGCTCTCAACCAACTAGCAAACTATCCAATGGGTGGTGTCATAATGGATCACATGTGCAGCATCAACCGTTGTATGCGATATCGATCGTTTGTATGCGTGATTAGAACAGTCGAACATTCGACGGTTGTACAAGGGAGTTGTATGAGCAGACTAGAAAACTTGGTCGTACCAACAAGCTCTCATACGTCCGTTGTATCGTGTGTACAGAGCAGTTGGTACAACAAGTTGTATTGTGCAAAACACGCATGCTCAGAAGTCAGGAACGGTCGGATGCTAATTACATGCACCTGAACGTTCTTTCTGTGGTCGTACGATCGTACGATCGTGAAGTGCAGTCAGTATGCAAGTTATATTTGCGACGATCGTACGTATGACCGTCGTCCCGTGTGTACAAGGCTTAAGCCATGCAAGGACATTCACTTTTTTCTCCTTTAACTACTTCAGCCCCGGAAGGATTTGCCCCCTTCCTGACCAGAGCATTTTTTGTGATAGGACACTGCGTCACTTTAACTGACAATTGCGCAATCGTGCAACATTCTACCCCACGTTTGGTGGTATTTAGTCACCTCTGCAGTTTTTATTTTTTGCGCTATAAATAAAAAAAGAGCTACAATTTTGAAAAAACACAATATTTTTTACTTTTTGCTTTAAAAAATATCCAAAAAAAATTACATATTTTTGGTAAAAAAAAAAAATCTCAATAAGTGTATGTTTGGTTTGCGCAAAAGTTATAGCGTCTACAAACTATTTGAACAGATTTATGACGTTTTTAGTTTTTTGTTTTTTTTTTACTAGTAATGGCGGCGATCTGCGATTTGTATCGGGACTACAATATTGCGGCGGACAGATCAGACACTTTTGACACTTTTTTGGGACCATTGAAATTTATACAGCGATCAGTGCTATAAATAGCCGTTGATTACTGTATAAATGTCATTGGCAGGGAAGGGGTTAACACTAGGGGGCAATCAAAGGGTTAAATGTGTTCCCTGTCACTGTGTTCTAACTGTATGGGGGCTGGGATGACTGGGGAAGGAGAGAGATCGCTGCTCCCATATACTGGGAACTCCCCTGCCAAAACGTTTAGGCCCCTTTTACACTTGTGCAACCCGATTTTTGCCTCAATTTTGCCACGATTTTGATGCAATTTGGGATCAGTATGACTTTGGTCTGACTTTGTTGCAACTTTGGCTCAATGAAAACATATTACAAAGTCATACAGAAATCACATCTATATTATTCAGGTGTGATTTGCATGAGACTTTGAGGGTTTAATATTGAAGTCTGTGGACCTCAAGTTTGCAGGACAACTCGCACAGGTGTGAAAGGGATCTTACACTCGCAGATCCCCATTTTGTCACTGTGGGGGAGCGATCGTGGGTGGCCGGTGTACATAGAGTCCGCCCCACCCACTGATTGGCTCCCCTGCTAGCCAGTGAGCGCGCGTGACCACAATACACGCTCCCGCACCCGCTGTACATCTATGGCGATTTGCGCAGGAGAGCCGACCTGCCGCCGGCAAACAGTTAACCACTGGGTGGTCATTTTTCCTGTGTGCTTTGGGTCATTGTCATGTAGGAAGGTAAACCTTCTTCTCATTGACAATTTTCTGGCAGAGGGCAGCAGATTTTCCTAAAGAATTTGATGGTTTTTTGCTCCATCCATTTTTCCTTCTATCCTGACAAGTGCTCCAGTCCCTGCTGCAGAGAAACACCCCCATAACAGGAGATTACTATCTCCATGCTTTACTATAGGAATGGTGTTATTTGGATGGTGAACTGTATTGGATTTCCACCAGACATATCATTTGGTGTTGAGGCCAAATAATTCAATTTTAGTCTCATATGACCATAACACCTTTTTTCCATGTGGACTCAGAATCTTAAAGGTGCGTTTTGGCAAAGATCGGTTATGACTGTATGTGGCCTTTATTGAGGAGAGGCTTTTTTCTTGCAACCATCACATACAAGCCACATTTGTGGAGAGTTTGGGTCTGGAATGCTCCAGGAAAGCGCTTTTCATGCTGAGCTAATCAAAATGACCACAGCTGATCACAGTTGAAATTCAAAATACCATTAACAAGGTGATTAGCTACGGTCAATTGAGTTTACAAGTCATTTTTAGGAGGGGGTGGGGTGATCCTTTTCCCAACGCAGTATTTCTGTTTTTTAATTTTGTTTATTTCTGACATGTTGGTGTTATATCTTTCACTTGGATGTTATAGGTTTCACTGAGTAAATACAGCTGTATAGAACAAAAACCGTGTCTGTCTTCATTTCAGGCTGCAAAGCAACTAAATGTGATTATTTTAAAGAGGGCGATTCTTTTCTATACCCACTGTATACTATAGTGTATGTTGCAAACTCCTGCACTATATACAATATATTGTACATTACAGAACCCAACACTATGTACATTATATTGTACATTACACACTCCTGCACTGCTGTATATACAACATATTGTATATTACAGACTCCTACACTATATAGTACATTACATACTTCTGCACTATATACACTATATTGAACTTTAGATGCTTATCACCAAAGTGTTCGTTGTCTCAACAGTTGAGGGTTGCTAAGCAGTCCCTGGCTATTTTTATGAAGTTCTTCTTTAACCACTTCAATACCAGGCACTTAGAACACTTACCGCACAGACCAATTTTCAGCTTTCAGTGCTGTTGCGCTTTGAATGAGAATTGCGCAGTAGGGCTACACTATACCCAAACAAGCTTTTTATCATTTTGTTCCCACAAATAGATCTTTCTTTTGGTGGTATTTGATCACCCCTGCGGTTTTTATTTTTTGCGCTACAAATAAAAGAAGACCGAAAGTTTTGGAAAAAAAACAAGTTTTTCTTTGTTTCTGTCACAAAACTTTGTATAAGTACATTTTTTCCTTCCCTGACGGGCACTGATGTGGCTACACTGATGGGCACTGATGAGGCAGTACAGATTGGCACCAATGAGGTGGCACTGATAAGGTTGCACTGATGATGGGGCACATATATGCAGCACTGATAGGCAGCACTGATAAGCAACACTGACGGGCACTGATAGGTGGCACTGATGGCCACTCATAGGCGGCACTGATAGGTGGCAATGGGCACTGATTGGCACTGATAGGTGGCACTGCTGGGCACTGATAGGTGGCACTGTTAGGTGGCAATGGTGGGCACTGATAGGTGGCACAGGTGGGCACTGATAAGTGGCACAGATGGGCACTGGTACATGGCACTCATGCATATAGCACTGTTAGGGATGGCACTGGCAGGCATCATATATGGGCACAGTGCCATCTCTACAGTACACTGTATTGCCCTTACCTGGTGGTCTAGTGGGGGCTCTCTGGTGGTCACAACGAATAGTCACGACGGATAGTCACGACGTATATACACGGGGTAGTAGTCACGTTGGAATAGTCACGGTGGAGTAACCACGGTTAGACA
>BLSH010381528.1:397659-407840 GCA_018402905.1 Glandirana rugosa | reverse complement strand
CCCCCCCCCCCCCCCCCCCCGTCAGGCGAACAGCCGATCAGCTCTGCACTGCTCAGGTCTGCAGACCTGAGCAGAGGAAAAGCAGATAAACGGCTCTTCATATTTACACTGTGATCAGCCATGATTGGTCATGGCTGATCACATGGTAAAAGGCTCAGTCGGTAATGCGGTGGGTCAGAGTGACCCACGGCACCACCGATCGCCGTGATGCGCGCCCCGTGGGTGCGCGATCGTGGATTATCCTGAGGACGTCAATAGACTTCCAGCCAAATGACAGCCAGGCGGAAAGTGGTTAAGGTAGGCTCAGACAAATTGTAAGCTCTCTCTCTATTTTCAGTGTACACCAAGTCATAGAAAATAGAAGAGGTTCATAGCTAAAAAAAAATGACTGTGCTGAAGTTTGTATATATCTGTGAGACTCTGCCTTGTGGAGCAGCATTCAAACTTTTTTTATGGGTACAAGCTTTTGTTTTATTTAACCACTTGACCTCCAGAAAGTTTTACCCCCTTCATGATCAAGGCATTTTTTGTTATTCAGCATTGTGATATTTTAACTGGCAATTGCTCGGTCATGCAACATTGTATGCAAATGATATTTTTATCATTATTTTTTCACACAAATAGAGCTTTCTTTTGGTGGTATTTAACCACTTCAGCCCCGGAAGGTTTACCCCCCATAAAAATCAGGCCATTTTTTGTGATAGGGCACTGACAATTGCACGGTTGTACGTCGCTATACCTAAATAAAATTGAGATCGATCCTTTTTTTTTCCCCACAAAAAGAGCTTTCTTTTGGGGGTATTCAATCACCCCTGCAGTTTTTATTTTTTGCGCTATAAACAAAAAAAGACTGACAATTTTGGGGAAAAAAATATATTTTTTAATTTAAAACATATCCAATAAAAGAATGTAAAAATAAACAAATCTATTCATCAATTTAGGCCAATGTGTATTCTGCTACATATTGTTGGTAACAAAATCCCAATAAACATATATTGATTGGTTTGCGCAAAAGTTATAGCATCTACAAAACTATGGAATAGACTTATGGAGTTTTTATTTATTTTTATTTTTTTACTAGTAATGGTGTCGATCAGAGATTTTTAGCGGGACTAAGACATTGCAGTGGACAAATCGGACACCTAACTGACACTTTTGACACTTTTTGGGGACCAGTGAAAGCAATATAGTAACCAGTGCTAAAAAAAATGCACTGTCACTGTACTAGTGACACTGGCAGGATAGGGGTTAACATCAGGGGCAAGCAAAGGGCTAAGTGTGTCCCTGGGGGGTGCTTTCAAACTGCGGGGGGTGCTTTGACTGGAGGAACACAGAGATCCATGTTTCTGCTTAGCAGAAACACAAGATCTCCATCTTCCCCTCTGGCAGATTTACACAGGCAGATCGCCATTCTGCCTCTCCTCACAATGATCGACGGGTCCTGGTGGACATCGCATCCACTGGACCCGCTGATTGGCTCCCGCTGGTCAGGAGGCCTGCCCTGCCGCAGTATATCTGTGTGGGCAGTCCAGAAACAGTTAATCACCACTGCGTTTTTAATTTTTTTCTATATAAACAAAAAAAGACCACATTTAAAAAAAAAAAAAACGTATTTTCTACTTTCTGTTATAAAACATATTTATCAAAATCAAATTTCTTCATAGATTTAGGCAAAAAATGTATTCTGCTACATGTCTTTGGTAAAAAAAAAAAAACAATAAGTCAATAAGTGTATATTAAGTAGTTTGTGTGAAAAATATAGTATTTACAAACTATGGTATATATACTGTATATATTTAAAAATTGATCAATCCTGATGTAAGGTATTTAGTAAAAGGCAAGGCAAGTTTTTTGAAGTTGTAGTTTTTGTCACAATTTTTTGGGAAAACTAACCATTTCAATACTGGGCACTTTTATCCCCTTCCAGCCCCGGCCAATTTTCAGCTTTGAGCGCTGTTGCATTTTACATGACAATTGCGCGGTCATGCAACACTGAGTGGCACTGATAGGCAGCACTGATGGGCATTGATATGCGGCACTGATGGACATTGATATGCGGCACTGATGGGCACTCATAGGGGGTACTGATGGGCACTGATAGGCAACACTGATGGGCACTGAAAGGTCACACAGATGGGCACTGAAAATCAGCACTGATGGGCACTTATGGGTGGCACTGATGGGCACTTATGGGCAGCACTGATAGACACTGATCAGATGGCACTAATGAGGTGCCACTAATGGGCACTGATGATAAAGGGACTAATATGCAGCATGGATTGGCACTGATAGGCAGCACTGATATGTGGCACTGATGGGCATTGATAGGTGGCACTGATGAGCACTGAAAGGCTGCACTGATGGGCACTTATGGGTGGCACTAATGGGCATTTATAGGTGGCACTGATGGGCACCGATAGATGGCTCTGATAGGCAGTACTGATGAGGAGGCACTGGCAAGCTTTACTGATGGGTACTGATTAGCACCTCTAATGAGCCCTGATAGGTAACCCCGGTGTTCATGGGTGGGCATACCTGGTGGTCCTGGATCAACATTTCTGGTGGGCATCCCTAGTGGGAAATCCTCCGGGGGGGGCTGCACTGATAATCAGCGCAGACCCCTCCTGTCAGCTGGTCGGCTCTCCTCTATTCGCGTCTGTCAGCGCGAGTGGAGGAAAAGCCAATAAACAGCTCTTTCTGTTTAGGCTGTGATCAGCTGTGATTGGACACAGTGATCACATGGTAAAGAGCCTACGTCAGATGCTCTTTACTGAGATTGAAAAGTGCTAATACCAAAAATAATCCTGAACCAAACATATATCATAAATAACAAAAAAGTGTGATAAAATCAAATAATCATGTCCATATATCCAGTCCTCCGTGATGATCAGACATAGAAAAAAGTGCACCAAAGTATTAAGTTCAAAGTAGGGTGATAGTAGGGTGATAATCAGACATTCACTCTATTTAAAGTGAAGTTCTTCCTCTGGAAGATGTCAGGCAACACTGGTTCCTCCTATCGGGCCACCACCAAGGATCATGCACACCGGGTGGAATTAACAGATGGGTACTCTTACCAGAGCCCAGTGACTCACTATCGCTAGTGAGTCAGCAAGGCAGACAGCCGTGACCCGCTGTGAGGTATCAGGGAAGTCCTCGCTTTTCTCTCCAGGTCCTATCTCATACCCGACACTGAAGGGGCCATCTCATAGGTAAACCGCCATACAAGGACGGGCAAGCGTTCTATGCTGCAGCAGACTGATTTTATTGAAATGCGAGATTGATGTGTACTTTTGTGAGTATATTTTATGCTTTTTAAATAAATCGTTTTTTACGGAATTACGCTATATGCACCTCTTCTCTTAATTGGGATGTGTGGCGGTTTACCTATGAGATGGCCCCTTCAGTGTCGGGTATGAGATAGGACCTGGAGAGAAAAGCGAGGACTTCCCCAATACCTCACAGCGGGTCACGGCTGTCTGCCTTGCTGACTCACTAGCGATAGCGAGTCACTGGGTTCTGGTAAGAATACCCATTTGTTAATTCCACCCGGTGTGCGTGCTCCTTGGTGGTGGCCCGATAGGAGGAACCAGTGTTGCCTGACTTCTTCCAGAGGAAGAACTTCACTTTAAATAGAGTGGATGTCTGATTATAACCCTACTATCACCCTACTTTGAGCTCAACACTTTGGTGCACTTTTTTCTATGTCTGATCATCACGGAGGACTGGATATATGGGCATGATTATTTGATTTTATCACACATTTTTTGTTATTTATGATATGTTTGGTTCAGGATTATTTTTGGTATTAACACTTTTCAATCTACACTTGGTTTAGCGTGACTGTTCATTTTGGAGTAATTTTTGGTTCACTTTATCACAGGGAACACAGTTGCAGCTTTTTCATATGAGATATAAGTTTGGGATTATAGCGGGATATAATTTTTGTTTTTATTTCTTTACTGAGATTGTTAATGCAGTGTGTCAGACTGATACACCAATGATCGTTGTGGGCGCGCACGATCGCAGCTTATACTGCTGAACGTCATATGACGTCCATTCAGGATAACTTAACCATTTTGCGACGTCATATTGCTATATGGCAGGTGAGAAGTGATTAAGAAATTAAATACAGTGTTATTTTTTTCACAATTTTTTTATACATACTGTTACCAGTGCAGTACAATGTGACTGGAGTGGCGATGATCAGGGAAACTGACTGGTGACAGTATGTACATCTTGTCATCAGAATAGTTCAATGCCACCATAGTGACATTGTACTACTCAGGGATTTTTTTTCCCACTGTTATTGCTTATAGTATAACAGGATGATGATGACTGTTATAAGCTATCGTTTTAGCTGTCATGAATGGCTTTCATTCATGACAGCTTGTTGTCTATGATTGGCTACAGCTAATCACATGGTACAGGGTGCTGTGATTGGCCCAGGTACCATGTGATAGCTGTGGGCCAGTCACACCATCACAATAGTAAGTAAAACAGTCAAGAATGTTTTGTTAATATTCTAATCAATGTGATCGCTATGACTAATCATGTCGATCACATGATACCCCGCTGCCCACAGGAGCAGGGTACCAAGCACCGTGATCATGGCATTGTGCTGCTGCATGCCCCAGAGTGCGCGCCATTGTACATGTGCTCAGTGACATACCAGTAGGTTGCTAAACCTGCAGCTGCTGTCCTGCAGCAGTAAATGTCATGTGGTGGGGTGGCAAGTGGTTAACCATATCGCTTTAAGGTCCTCTCACTGTTAATGCAATTCAGCCACACCCACTGTTTGCCACAATACAGCACTGCTTAAAATGGTTGTAAACCCCATTCATGAAATTCTCAATATATTTTCCGGGCTGTGAAAGACCTAAATCAGCACCACATCCCATAAATTTACACAAAAAAAGGGAAAGCACCTTAAAAGTCCCGAGGTTACCCATTCATGAAAGTTAAACTAAGCACATATATCAGTAGTGTTTACTTATGTCTGTCCAAAGCACTTAGTGTCTTTTTCTCTGGTGCTTTGTTCCTCTGTAATCAGCATGATAACTTCTGACAAGTTTTCTGACACATGAGATAACAGTAGCTGAAAATTTATGTCAGGGAGGGTGCTTAGAGGAAGATAAGCTTGTCTATTCAGACTACAGCTCTGCACGTTCCTTCATTCCTCTGCCTATGTAGAGTGGGGTATGTCCCTTTCCTCCAATCAGCTAACACACAGTGTAAGCCCAGTATCCCCATCCACCCCTATGTGCTGCTGAAAGATTTTTAACATGATGTGTGCTTTCCAAAGAGTGTAGAAAGCTGAAGACAGCAGATGTACAAGCAAAGCTTATGTATGAGGATTTGTTTCATCTCTGTGTATCATCTAAATCTATTCACTTCTCTGGGTATATGGGAGGGTTTACAACCATTTTAAGGTGCCAAAAAGTGCCCCAGGTCTTCTACAATCCTAGCTACACAACTGGAAGTAAATAAAAGTAAATACAGCCCTGGGACCTAGCTTACACACCATGATACAAATGCTGAAAAATATATTATAAATGATAATAAAAAAAAAATTCTGACAAAATAATAATAACTGCTAGATTTGTTATGCTATTGTATATTGTAAGTTTTAGTCTGTAAAAAGGATTTTAACGTATAAAAGATAAAATTCTACATATGATGCCTATACGCATTTCAGCCCATGTTCTTTTCTGTTTTTATGTTTTCCCATGGCTCGTCTATTAAACAGTATCTATAGAGGTCCGTCTTTTGAATTTTATCATTGAGCATAGGTCTATGCCTGCATGATTCATGGCAAATGAATTGATCATTCACCTGGACTGTTAGTTGCTATACAGGTAACATAATGCATTTTTTCTAACTCCATCACTCTGAGAAATGTTAAACATGGCAGTGAATATGTCAACAATACACATTCCTTTCATTGTCAGTTTTGTTCCCTTAAGCTGGCACACATTGGAACAGACGTTTTATTTACCACGTGTAGCTAGTAAGAAATACTTTGATTTGGCTTGTTCTCATATTGGGTAGCTTTAGCCTACAGAATGTTTATGTTCACACATTGGCTTTTCATTTAGAATAGTACAAAGAAGTGTGATGCTCAAAGTGTAGTGGCCCATCGCAAAAAATTATATTTATGGTCAGGTTAATAAAATATTATTGCTAATCAGGTGGCAATATGCATAGTACTTTCTTTACAGTGACATTGTAAAAAAAAAAAAAAAAAAAAGAAAGGCAGTTCTCTGCATAATAATTGGCATTACAGTTTAAGTGACACTAGACCATATCCTTATTCTCCAAAAAAAGAAAATACATACACATCAACTACTTGGATTCCTGCCTAACCCTAACTATGTTTAAAAAATGTTCCCTCCCCTATCTTGCTACCTATGCTGCCTAACCTGTGTAAAAAAAAGATTTGCATGCATACCTATTTTTAGGCCATTTGATCCAAAGCTTCAGTTCCCCGGTGTCAGTCCACCGCAGCTGCAGGGGAGAGGAGAGAGCACTGAAAATGGCTGGGAAAGGAGAGCATATGAGTGACATCGCTTCTCCCAGAATTCACAGCTGAGCACTCCCTCCTCTCCCCCCAGCTGCTACTCACTGACACAGGAGATCATGTGACCATACCGGAGTGGACAAAAAAGAAGAAATATATATATATCTTTTTTACATAGGTTAGGCAGCATAGGTGGCAGGAGGAATGAACATTTTTAAGAGTTTAAAACAGGAGATTATAACAGGAGTCTTCAAACTTGTAAGGAACATCTGAAATTTCCAGTTATTCATGTTGTTGTATCTGGGAAAATGTGTGCTAGCAGGATTGAAAGTTTTGTACAGTGCACAGTGTGCCGCATGTACGCAACTATGGAGCAACAGCTGAAGGATGGATACCGCTGCGACAGATGTGAGCAGGTTGCCCTTCTGGAAGCTCGCATTAGAGATCTGGAGGAGCAAATTGCAACGCTGGACAGAGCTGTCAACCTTGAAAGGGATCCTCTGCTCACTGAGCAGGTGGCTAGTAGGGTTAAGGGGGAGGGTGGAGGGGTAAGTCAGGATTATAAGGTAGGTAGATGGGTTAATACAGTTAGAGGGAGTGGTAGGGGTTCACAGAAAAGGAAGGCCAGCCCTGGGTTTGAGCACCCTAACAGATTTGCCAATTTGAGTGAAGATGTGGGGGTGGCAAACTCAGAGGTGGCAGCCCTGGATGTCACTGCTCCCCCTAACAGCCGGGAGAGCAGCCCATCTAGTAGGGGTGGTAGGGGTAGTGCAGGTAGGTCTAGACAGTTGGTGGTAATTGGGGATTCTATAATTAGAAGGACTGATAGAATAATTTTTCGCTAGGATCGCCTCAAGCGAATGTTTTGCTGTCTCCCTGGTGCCAGGGTTCGGCATATGGTGGACCGGGTTGATAAATTACTGGGAGGGGCTGGGCATGACCCAGCTGTCTTGGTCCACATTGGAACCAATGACAGAATAGATGGAAGGTGGCGGCTCCTTAAGAACCAATTTAAAGAATTAGGTTGCAAGTTGAAGGGAAGGACCTCCAAGGCAATATTCTCTGAAATATTGCCTGTGCCATGCGCAACACAGGAAAGGCAGGGGGAGATTAGAGCCCTGAATGCATGACTAAAGACCTGGTGTAAGGAGGAGGCCTTATGGTTTTTAGAGCACTGGGCTGACTTTTCATTGGGGTGCAACCTATATGCTAAAGATGGTCTGCACCTAAATGGAAGGGGGTCTGTTGTGCTAGGGGAGAGGTTTATGGGAAGGCTGGAGGAGTATTTAAACTAGGATTGAGGGGGGAGGGTGCATTAGATTATAATGGGGTACACAGGTCAGACAGGGATCAGCCCCTATTGATGGGTGGAATGGGGAAAGATGGTGGGAGGGCAAATAAAGATGATATGAAGGTTCCCATGTTACAATCAACCACTGGAAATGGTACTGTTTGTGCTAAAATTAAAAATATGCAAGATACATGTGCAAAATGTGACAGTGGATTAAAGTGTTTGTTCACCAATGCCAGGAGTCTGCCAAACAAAATAGGTGAGTTGGAAGCTCTGGTGCATGAGGAGAACTATGATTTGATTGGTATAGCTGAATCTTGGCTTCATTCTTCACATGACTGGGCTATTAATATTCCTGGCTATGCTCGCTTTCGGAAAGACAGGGTAAAACGGAGAGGTGGTGGTGTCTGTCTCTATGTGAGAAGTGATCTCAAAGCGAGTGTGAATGAGGACCTAGTTGATGGAGAGTGTGATGAGTCTGAAGCATTATGGGTAAATCTGCATATGGGTGTGCACACTACAAAGGTTATCATTGGAGTTTGTTATAGACCTCCCAGTGTTAAAGAGGAGGTGGAGACTCTGCTCCTTGCACAGATAGAAAGAGCTGAAAGGGCTGGGGCAGTGATAATAATGGGGGATTTTAACTACCCGGAAATTAACTGGAGTAATGGCACTGCTGTGACAGCTAAAGGGCAAAAATGTATTAACATATTGCAGGACAATTTTATGGTCCAGTTTATTGAGGCCCCAACTAGGAATGACGCTTTGCTGGACCTGGTAATTTCAAACCATGCAGAGCTTATTACCAATATTCATATAAAAGAACATCTGGGTAACAGTGACCATAACATGATTTCATTTAATGTAAGCTACAAGCAACAAACACAAATGGGAAAGATAAAAACACTTAATTTTAAGAGAGCAAATTTTACAAAGATGAGGGCTGCTCTCCAGGACTTAGACTTGGAGGGAATATTGGCATCGATGAACACAGAACAGAAATTGGAATTTTTCAAAAAAACTGTATGCAAACTCACTGCAAAGTATATTCCCATGAGCAATAAATTTAAAAGGTTAAAGTTATAAAGGTTATAGATGATAAGAAAAGAGCATTTAAAAAATATAAAAATGAGGGAACATTATTATCTTTTAAATGTTACAAAGAATATAACAGAATATGTAAAAAGGAAATCAAGGATGCAAAAATTCATAACGAACGACAGATTGCAAAAGATAGTAAGACAAACCCCAAAAAATTCTTCAAATATATTAATAGTAAAAAGGTCAGATCTGAGCATGTAGGCCCTTTACAAAATAATCTAGAATGCGTGACTGGGGACAAAGAGAAGGCAAACTTATTGAATACTTTCTTCAGCTCTGTGTATACAAAGGAGCATGGGGGAGCTCATGTCCACGTCGGGGTTGGTAGTGACTAGCCCCAAATGATCCACAATGGCTCAAAATTGAAATGGTCCAGAAGTATTTAGACAGAATAAAGGTAGATAAAGCACCTGGACCAGATGGCATCCATCCATGGATCCTAAAGGAATTGAGCTCTGTCATTTCAAAGCCATTGTATCAAATTTTTAGGGACTCCTTAATGACTGGAATAGTACCACTGGATTGGCGGAGGGCCAATGTGGTGCCCATATTTAAAAAGGGATCAAAGTCGTTACCAAGTAACTATAGACTTGATAGTTTAACTTCTATAGCTGGGAATATACTGGAGAGTTTAATAAAAGACCACATAGATGAGTTCTTGTAGGATAAAAATATTTTAAGCAACAGACAGCATGGATTCATGAAAGACAGAAGTTGACAAACAAACCTGATTTCTTTTTATGAGGAGGTAAGTAAAACCTTGGACAGGGGGGTGGCTGTGGATGTGGTATACTTGGATTTTGCAAAAGTGTTTGACACCGTTCCCCACACACGGCTAATGTGTAAGGTAAAGTCTACAGGCTTGGAAAGATCAGTTTGTAAATGGATAGAAAACTGGCTAAAAGACCGAATTCAGAGAGTAGTGGTTAATGATTCTTATTTTGAATGGTCTAAGGTTATCAGTGGTGTACCCCAAGGTTCAGTGTTGGGACCCTTACTTTTCAATATATTTATAAATTATATCGGGTCTGGAATTAAAAGTACCATTTCAGTGTTTGCAGATGACACCAAGCTATGCAGTGGAATAACGTCCTTGCAGGATGTCTCCAACTTACAAGCAGACCTCAATGCACTGTCGAATTGGGCAACTATGTGGCTAATGAGGTTTAATGTTGATAAATGTAAAGTTATGCACTTGGGGGCTAAGAATATGCATGCATCGTACATACTAGGGGGAGTGCAACTGGGGGAATCCATAGTGGAGAAGGA
>BLSH010381528.1:384114-397330 GCA_018402905.1 Glandirana rugosa | reverse complement strand
TTAATAAAAGACCACATAGATGAGTTCTTGTAGGATAAAAATATTTTAAGCAACAGACAGCATGGATTCATGAAAGACAGAAGTTGACAAACAAACCTGATTTCTTTTTATGAGGAGGTAAGTAAAACCTTGGACAGGGGGGTGGCTGTGGATGTGGTATACTTGGATTTTGCAAAAGTGTTTGACACCGTTCCCCACACACGGCTAATGTGTAAGGTAAAGTCTACAGGCTTGGAAAGATCAGTTTGTAAATGGATAGAAAACTGGCTAAAAGACCGAATTCAGAGAGTAGTGGTTAATGATTCTTATTTTGAATGGTCTAAGGTTATCAGTGGTGTACCCCAAGGTTCAGTGTTGGGACCCTTACTTTTCAATATATTTATAAATTATATCGGGTCTGGAATTAAAAGTACCATTTCAGTGTTTGCAGATGACACCAAGCTATGCAGTGGAATAACGTCCTTGCAGGATGTCTCCAACTTACAAGCAGACCTCAATGCACTGTCGAATTGGGCAACTATGTGGCTAATGAGGTTTAATGTTGATAAATGTAAAGTTATGCACTTGGGGGCTAAGAATATGCATGCATCGTACATACTAGGGGGAGTGCAACTGGGGGAATCCATAGTGGAGAAGGATCTAGGGTTTTGGTAGATCATAAGCTTAATAATGGCATGCAATGCCAAGCTGCGGTTTCCAAAGCAAGCAAAATCCTTTCTTGTATTAAGAGAGGTATGGACTCCAGAGATAGAGACATTATTTTGCCCCTGTACAAATCATTAGTAAGACCTCATCTGGAATATGCAGTTCAGTTTTGGGCACCAGTTCTCAAGAAGGATATTGGGGAACTGGAGAAAGTGCAGAGAAGGGCAACCAAACTAATAAGAGGCATGGAGGAGCTCAGCTATGAGGAAAGATTAGAGGATCTGAATTTATTCTCTCTTGAGAAGAGGAGATTAAGGGGGGATATGATCGACATGTACAAATATATAAGTGGTCCATATAGTGAACTTGGTGTTGAGTTTACTTTAAGGTCATTACAAAGGACAAGGGGGCACTCTTTACGTCTAGAGGAAAAAAAAAGATTTCATCTACAAATACAGAAAGGTTTCTTCACAGTAAGAGCTGTGAAAATGTGGAATAGACTCCCTCCAGAGGTGGTTTTGGCCAGCACGGTTGATTGCTTTAAAAAAAGGCCTGGATTCTTTCCTTAATGTAAATAATATAACTGGGAACATTTTTAGGTAAAGTTGATCCAGGGTGAATCCAATTGCCTCTCAGGGAATCAGGAAGGAATTTTTTTCCCTGTTATAGCAAATTGGATCACGCTTTGCTGGGGTTTTTTTGCCTTCCTCTGTATCAACTGTGGGTGAAGGATTGTATATATAAAGGTTTTTTTTTTTTTGGTTGAACTAGATGGACTTGTGTCTTTTTTCAACCTGACTAACTATGAAACTATGTAAACATAGTTACTATTAGACCTGTCAGATGTAAATATTACAGATTGGTCCAGGAGGTGGCACGACTGGAATTAAGCTCTGATTGCTCTGTAGTCTAATTTTCATGAAATTGTTTCTTACTGTGTTTTTCTGCCTCCTTGTGATTTCCGTCATGAGCACTCCATGTGAACCTCTCCTTTCCCTCTCACTTCTGTTTGTTTGGAATGAACAGTGCATGCTATCTGCAGTCGTGCGCACTGCTCTATGCACACTACAAATCCTATTGTCCATAATCTATATTCCCTAGTCCATCTTAACAGCAAGCAAGAGAAAGTGGCTACATTCTTACTTACAGTGGGACCTTGGAGAACAAATGTAGCCACCCTCTAACAGGAAGTCGGATCACACCATTAAAATAGGAAGAGAGATTTGGAAGAGGCTAAGAGCAATAGAATGTACTTTTTTGAGTTAATAATACATACTTAAAAATAATTTTCTTGTTATAAACCAGAGTTTATGCAGCCTCTATCAGGATCTTCAGCAGACAGATTTTTTTTGTAAGTGCTTTATTTGAGCTACAACGCAGCACTTCTGCAATTCCCGCCTAGGCGAGACTTTTTTCCCACCCCCTACCCATGCACAGATATGCCGCAGGGTTTGGATCCTAAAAGAGTCCTATGGCACATCTGCACATGCACCAGGTTCCCTGACCATCTGCACATGCGTGGGGATTCCCACATAAAACTCCATATTCCCATCACTCACGTTCCTGGATAAGCTCTCAAGGCTGGAAACTGGTTCAGAAAGTCATAAAGGAAATTTTTGCCAGCACACCATGGATTGAAAAAGTAGCACCCAAATGGATTGTTTATTGCATGATCACATCACAAGAATAGTGCAATGTTTCAGAGTCACGCAGGACCCCTTCATCAGACATCACATGCCTGACGAAGGGTTCCTGCATGACTCTGAAATATTGCACTATTTTTGTGATGTAATCATGCAATAAACTAAAGGTGTTGAAAGCTTACGCGCCACAGTAATTTTTTTTTGTTGTTTTGCAGCTGCTGCTGTAGCCTATGTGCAATAGTAGAAATGTATGCAATATAGGGATATGTAAGAGTAGGAACAGGATTAAAGTGCTGTTTTAACAGCGCTTGCCTAATGTAAATATTCACCCTCTAAATAGTAAATAACCATTCAGATTACTTTACATACATATGTGTAAAACCTTAGCAGAATAGCCAGTAATGTAAAGTGCCAACAGTGAAAATTTTGTGCAAATCAGTGCAAAATATCTGTGCATAAATCATTAATTATCTTATTTAATATAAAATATAACAGTCATTTGATATAAAGTGCATGTGCAATCTGGTGCAAAATTGACTTCTTGATAACTTTGTTGTTTCATTCATCCGACATAGGGTCCATACTTTTCAAACTCATAAAGTGCTCGTGCTGTGCCTTGTGCAATATAAGAAGTTCTTTTAGGGTATCATACCCTGCTTACCAGATCCCAATGACTCTCCACCCGTACGTTGTGGAGAAGTCAATGCGCGCTTGTGGTTTACAATCCGACTCTGGATATGTTGTCCTTTTCTGTATACACACTCTCGTCTCCGCTCCCGCAAGTGTTATATGTAAAAGGAAAGATTTCTCATCGCTTACCTCTTTAAAATCTCTTTTATTGGCCCATAATCACAGTACAATCCGTTCAAAGAAATAACTGTGAGAGTTCCGCGACCGCCGTGATTCTGCAGTATCAGTTTGCGTGTCACCGAACTGTGGCCTGGCGTCCCTTGCGTTCCAACTGATGCGTTTCGTCACTTCCGCAATGTCTTCAGAGGTCTTCATGCAATAAACAATCTGTTTGGAAGCTACTTTGTTGATCCATGGTGTGCTGGGAAACATCTCCTTTGTGGGTTTCCCATGTAAACGCAAAGATTACTACCAGGTAAGTCCTAAACCTTCCCTGTCTTTGCAGATGCATGAAAAATCACCTGCTCAGTACAGATGCACTAACTGGCTCTGACAGGACCCAAAGGTCTGAGCCCATGAGAGTATCTAGGCATGTACAAAAATAGCGGCTTGGTGGGGAGCCTTACATAACAGGACTGAAATTTTACTTTCAGTAAAGCCAGCCATAGATGGAGCAATTTTCTTTCCTGCAACCAAACAAAAATAGGTCAATTCCCCCTTGGACACAGTCAATGTTGAAAGGTGAATCCCTTCCCCAAAGCTATTGTGTTCTCCCAATGGAAGGCACGGGCCGCCATCCATTCAGAGAGAACACACAGTGATTATTGCTAGCGGCTATAGCCACTGGCATTTGTTGCAAGAAAAATATGGCATGTGGGTGGTACCCAAGTTGAATGATCGATCAACTTGGGCACAATCATGAAAAAAATGGGGATTAAACATCACCAAGAAACCTTATAAAGGAACACCGTGGACTTAAAAAAATCAACTTTATTGAATATGGTTAAAATAAATTTGTGCAAAAAACTTCCACTGATGCAAACATTAAAAATTACAACGTTGCCAAACAACTCCAAGAACTGCTGGCAGCACTCCTCTTACAACCACCACATACAGTCCACACTGCAATAAGTCTATGGGGTTACACTGGCTCTTCCACAGTCAGAGAGATAAGAAAGGATGAAATTATTAAAATAGTAAAACCACTCAATCCACAGAGACCAAAAACCCTGGAAATCTTCCAATCAAAGGGTGTAGCAATCCACAAAGAGTGGAATCTGGCTGTGAATCTCTTCTTGTAGGGTTGACTTACACCAACTTATGAGACTGGTTCTGCTGTTTATCCATAGACTCTATCTAAGGTACAGCCAGCTGCTCCCATTTCCATCCAGCCTGCATTTCCCTCATTGCGGTCTAATTGAACATTCAGCTTCAGCTGCACTCTATGTGGATTGCTACACTCTGAGGCTGGGTTCACACTAGTCTGATTCTCAGACCGACATGAGGAGCACAAGTTGCATTACGTCACAAAAACAATGATTCCGTATGAGAGCCGTCTTAACTGGTCCGACTTGTGTTTTTCAAAGTCGGACCGACTTTGAAAAAGGTTCCTGTACTACTTTTGTCCGACTTTGGTCCTACTTCAGCCCATTGAAAAGCATTGAAGTCGGATCAAAGTCGGATCAGTGTCTTCACTGATCCGACTTTGGCATGCGACTTATGCTCTGGGGTTTATGAAGGGGAACGCCACGCCAAATTAAAAAAAAAACTGGCATGGGGTCCCCCTCCAGGAGCATACCAGGCCCTTTGGTCTGGTATGGATATTAAGGGGAACCCCCATGCCAAAAAAAAAGTGTGGGGTCCCCCCCACAATCCATACCAGACCCTTATCCGAGCACGCAGCACGGGAGGCCAGGAAGGGGGGTGGGGACAAGCGAGTGGCCCCCCTTCCTGGACCATACCAGGCCGCGTGCCCTCAACATGGGGAGTATGGGTGCTTTGGGGCAGGGGGGCTCTGCGCCCCCCACCCCAAAGCACCTTGTCCCCATGTTGATGAGGACAAGGGCCTCTTCCCGGCAACCCTGGCCGCTGATTGTTGGGGTCTGCGGGCGGAGACTTACCGGAATCTGGAAGCCCCCTTTAACAAGCGGGCCCCCCACCCTATGTACATGAGTATGGGGTACATCATACCCCTACCCATTTACCTGGAAAGAAATATGTACAAAATAAACCCCACACAGCTTTTTAAAATATTTTATTAAATCAGCTCCGGCGGTCTTCTCCCCTCTCTGGCTCTTCTTTCTTCGGCTCTTTTGCGGGGTCTTCCATCTTCTGAGGGGTCTTCTTTCTTCTCCTTCTCTGCGGCGTCTTCTGCTCTTTTGCCGGTCTTCTCCGCTGTCCCCTTCCCTCTGTTCTTCCTCTCTTCTTTTTCCCATGTTGACACGACGGGATCTCCTTCATGAATGCCCTCTCCGCTCTGTGCTGTGCCTTATATTGGCATGGGGCGTGGTCACCAGATGACATCACCCGGAGGCCCCACCCCATATGATGTCACAGATCCGCCCCCAGGATGTGACCTCATATGGGGCGGGGCCTCCGGGTGATGTCATCTGGTGGCCACGCCCCATGCCAATATAAGGCCAGATTCCGATAAGTCCCCGCCCGCAGACCCCAACAACCACCGGCCAGGGTTGTCGGGAAGAGGCCCTTGTCCTCATCAACATGGGGACAAGGTGCTTTGGGGTGGGGGGCGCAGAGCCCCCCCTGCCCCAAAGCACCCATACTCCCCATGTTGAGGGCACGCAGCCTGGTATGGTCCAGGAGGGGGCGCTCGCTCATCCCCACCCCCTTTCCTGGCCTGCCAGGCTGCGTGCTCGGATAAGGGTCTGGTATGGATTTTAGGGGGACCCCACGCAGTTTTTTCGGCATGGGGTCCCTTTAAAATCTGTACCAGACCAAAGGGCCTGGAATGCTCCTGGAGTGGGGCCCCATGCCAGTTTTTTTTTTTAATTTGGCGTGGAGTTCCCCTTCAAAATCCCCAGAGCACAAGGTGCCTGGCATTGTCGGGATCAAAGTCGGATCCCTGTTCACAGACAAACGGTCCGACTTTGACCCTATGTAGGACCGGAAATCACACAGCAAAGTAGGATCAAAGTCGGACCGTTTTTTTGTCGGATAGGCTGGGTTCACACTTGTCCGACAAATGGGCCAACATTGTGAGCACAAGTCGCGTGATGTCACCAAATCAATGTTTTCCTATGAGAGCGTCTTAACTGGTCTGACACAAGTCGGTCCGACTTTGAGAAAGGTTCCTGTACTACTTTGGTCCAACTTTGGTCCTACTTCAGCCCATTGAATATCATTGAGGCTGGGTTCACACTATCCGACAAAAAAACGGTCCAACTTTGATCCTACTTTGCTGTGCGATTTGCGGTCCTACATAGGGTCAAAGTCGGACCGTTTGTCTGTGAACAGGGATCCGACTTTGATCCCGACAATGCCAGGCACTTTGTGCTCTGGGGATTTTTAAGAGGAACTCCACGCCAAATTTAAAAAAACTGGCATGGGGTCCCCCTCCAGGAGCATACCAGGCCCTTTGGTCTGGTATGGATTTTAAGGGGAACACCCACACCAAAAAACCGGCGTGGGGTTCACCGCACAATCCATACCAGACCCTTATCCGAGCACGCAGCCCGGGAGGCCAGGAAAGGGGTGGGGACAAGTGAGTGCCCCCCCTTCCTGGACCATACCAGGCCGCGTGCCCTCAACATGGGGAGTATGGGTGCTTTGGGGCAGGGGGGCTCTGCGCCCCCCACCCCAAAGCACCTTGTCCCCATGTTGATGAGGACAAGGGCCTCTTCCCGGCAACCCTGGCCGCTGGTTGTCGGGGTCTGCGGGCGGAGACTTACCGGAAACTGGAAGCCCCCTTTAACAAGGGGGCCCCCAGATGCCGGCCCCCCACCCTAAGTAAATGAGTATGGGGTACATCGTACCCCTACCCATTTACCTGGAAAGAAATATGTACACAAAAAACCACACAGCTTTTTAAAATATTTTATTAAATCAGCTCCGGCGGTTTCTCCCCTCTCTGGCTCTTCTTTCTTCGGCTCTTTTGCGGGGTCTTCCATCTTCTGAGGGGTCTTCTGTCTTCTCCTTCTCTGCGGCGTCTTCTCCTCTTTTGCCGGTCTTCTCCGCTGTCCCCTTCCCTCTGTTCTTCCTCTCTTCTTCTCCTTCTTCTTCTTCCCATGTTGACACGACGCGAACTCCTTCACGAATGCCCTCTCCGCTCTGTGCCTTATATTGGCATGGGGCGTGGCCACCAGATGACATCGCCCGGAGGCCCTGCCCCATATGATGTCACAGCTCCGCCCCCATGTTGTGACATCATATGGGGCGGGGCCTCCGGGTGATGTCATCTGGTGGCCACGCCCCATGCCAATATAAGGCACAGCGCGGAGAGGGCATTCGTGAAGGAGATCCCGTCGTGTCAACATGGGAAGAAGAAGAAGAAAAAGAGAGGAAGAGTACAGCAGAGAAGACCGGCAAAAGAGCAGAAGATGCCGCAGAGAAGGAGAAGAAAGAAGACCCCTCAGAAGATGGAAGACCCCGCAAAAGAGCCGAAGAAAGAAGAGCCAGAGAGGGGAGAAGACCGCCGGAGCTGATTTAATAAAATATTTTAAAAAGCTGTGTGGTTTTTTGTGTACATATTTCTTTCCAGGTAAATGGGTAGGGGTACAATGTACCCCATACTCATTTACATAGGGTAAGGGGCTGGCATCTGGGGGGCCCCTTGTTAAAGGGGGCTTCCAGATTCCGATAAGTCCCCGCCCGCAGACCCCGACAACCACCAGCCAGGGTTGTCGGGAAGAGGCCCTTGTCCTCATCAACATGGGGACAAGGTGCTTTGGGGTGGGGGGCGCAGAGCCCCCCCTGCCCCAAAGCACCCATACTCCCCATGTTGAGGGCACGCGGCCTGGTATGGTCCAGGAGGGGAGGGCGCTCGCTCGTCCCCACCTCCTTTCCTGGCCTGCGGGCTCGGATAAGGGTCTGGTATGGATTTTGGGGGGACCCCACGCTGGTTTTTCGGCAAATCTGTACCAGACCAAAGGGCCTGGTATGCTCCTGGAGGGGGACCCCATGCCAGTTTTTTTTTTAAAAATATGGTGTGGAGTTCCCCTTCAAGATCCCTAGAGCACAAGTCGCATGCCAAAGTCGGATCAGTGAAGACACTGATCCGACTTTGATCCGACTTCAATACCTTTCAATGGGCTGAAGTAGGATCAAAGTCGGACAAAAGTAGTACAGTAACCTTTTTCAAAGTGGGTCCGACTTTGAAAAACACATGTCGGAGCAGTTAAGACAGCTCTCATAGGGAATCATTGTTTTTGTGACGTAATGCAACTTGTGCTCTTCATGTCGGTCCGAGAATCAGACTAGTGTGAACCCAGCCTGAAGTAGCATCAAAGTCAGATCCTTGTTCTAACGATCCGACTTGTGACATCCGACTTGGTGATTACAGCAGCAGTAAAAGGAATTTATGCCACCCTGGGATTGTTTTGATTGGTCAAAGGACAAGTCACTATCTCAAAGTCGGAGCAAAATCTTATCTTGTTCATTCAAGTCGGATGGAAATAGGACCAAAGTAGGACAGAAGTAGGACCGATGTTGCAGGGCAAAGTAGGATCAAAAGTCTGACCGTTTTTGTGTCGGATAGTGTGAACCCAGCCTTAGGAAGATTTCCAGGGTTTTGGTCTCTGTGGATTGAGTGATTTTACCATTTGAATAATCTCATCCTTTCTTATCCCACTGACTGTAGAAGAGCCAGTGTATCCCCATAGACTTATTGCAGTGTGAACTGTATGTGGTGGTTGTATGAGGTGTGCTGCCGGCAGGTCTCTGAGTTGCTTGACAACATTTTCATTTTTAATGTTTGCATCAGTGGTAGTTTTTTGCACTAATTAATTTAAACCATATTCAATAAAGTTGATTTTTTAAGTCCATAGTGATCCTTTCTAAGGTTTCTTGGTGATCTTTAATCCCCCATTTTTTTAATGTTTATGTTTGACCTTAAGGAACCTCACCTGTTAATTTAGGTGGGGGCCTCAACATAGGGATACGATTCTGATTTTGAACCACCCTGTGAATTAATTAATTACTGGTCTGCCTGGGTGTCTTTATATATAATTTTGAGAACTTGGGCACAATCAGCCTGGCCACACATGGTTTAAATATTCCAGTTCGGCCGGTCGTCTATGGGTGGCTTAACAGAGGAAGGCACCACGGCAAGCAGTGGAAGACACAGGCATCTGTTACTCCCAAAAGTGTAAAATGCAGAAGATTCTGATAGAGGTTTTAGCTCTCATATAGATAAGATAGGAACACATGGCACCAGAGAGGCAAGCATCATACCCCTTTTTGCAGAGAACTGTTTTGTAGATTTTTTTGACGATGATGTCCTCTTTTAGGCCTCATGCACACAGGACGTTTTTTGACTGTTTTTCAGCAGCTGTTTTCAGCTGAAGATGTTTTTTTCTACAGTCAATAAACCCTCCATCATGTTATCCTATGGGTTCATGCACACATAGGCCGTTATCAACTGTTTTTAGCAGTGATGTTTTTGAGCTGTAAAAAAAAAACCAAGACCAGACGGTTCTTTTGGACGTTTTTCAGCTGTAAAAACTTTCAAACGCTCAAAAACGTCGATCCTCAACATTTTTGGACGTTTTAGATCAATTGGGGGAAAAAAAAACGCTGACCCTTTAAAAACGCTAAAAAAATGTGAAAAAACAGTAATATAACGCTGGTAAAAGCTGAAAACATCCCTGATAAGCTACTGACGTTTTTTGGATGTTTTTTTAAAGTCCTGTGTGCATGAAGCCTTAGGAATAAGCCCATTAAATAGTGTATCCTTTTCCAGTGTATTCAGATAGGCTGTGCTTACATCTAAAGTTGGTAAACGCAGGAGAAGCTCAGCAAACGTTAGATTGTTATACAAACCAATCAAGCAGATTCATATCTTTGAACTGCAGTTTGTTATGGAAAACACAGCAGGCATGAATTATTTTGTCACTGTGCACAGAAAGGAATGATATGGGCTTGCTCACATTATACTGTATGTGCATTAAATCTCATGAAACAAACACATGCATGATTAGACGTGCATAGATACATAAATTTATATGGTAAACCGCGCTAGGCTAATAGTACTAAGGCAAGCTGCCATACACCGACCAAACAAATCGTAAAAACAGAGAATAAAAAATGGCGCTAGACCTAACGTAAATATCAACACATTAAATGTGGTAATAATGTGTTCTGAAAATCAACCCAACACCCCAAGCGGTAGGTGTATGATACTCCAAAATATATATCAAAGAAACACACTCCACTGTAGACCCCCAGTATCCAATGAAGTCCGGCGGATACAGTGGAGCTAAAAATTAACATCCAATGGTAAAACACGTGATAAACTAAAAAAAAAACAAAAAAAAGTTTTCTTATGTGCATAGAGTTAAAAGGGTAACCTCCAAAATAAAAGCAACCTTCCGGTATCAATTGGAGGTTGGCAGGTACAATGGAGTTAGTATCACATCCAGTGTAAATAATGTAAACAAAAAACATCAAACATCAAATATATGTGGTATAGCAAAACTGCTGAGTGTTCAGGTCCCCCTGTACTCAATATATGTGGGGAACCCAAAAATAGTGAAAAGGTGAATAGAGTTGATACAATAAAATTGTTCAAAGTGACAAGTCCGTGGTTGTGGCAAGAGAAAAGAACGTTTTTCAAAGAGTCTGGTTAAAATTACAGTCGTATTCCATAAAATGTGTAAAACAATCCAGAAGTGTGTAAATGAAAAAATCCGTTTGAGGTTAGGGTATTCCCTTCTGGATTTGAGGCTTACCAGATAGGTGCAATATTCATGCCTGAGTAAATATTGTAATCAGGATGTATCCAGGACACGTCACACTCTCCTCATCATCCGGGGAACCTCCAAGGGGGGGAGGTGAAGTGGATCAGGGGCGTCACACTATCCTTCGCTCTCCTGTTCGCTGTCTCCGATAGGGGTGTTCCTTGGCATCAATGGTATCCACTAGGGTTCCCCATGGTTCAAAATAGACTCAGAGAGGTGGAAGAAAAAAACAAGGGACCTCCATCGCGTAAAAAAGCCTCAATCATGAGGTATGACTTTATTTCTTTAAATTGTGGTGTATTTCTATAAGCTTACAGATATCAATAAACGGTCAATAAAAGATCAATAAAAAAGGCAGCGATCTGGGGTCGGCAGTGCCCTTCTTCTGCCCTTCGGATGATGAGGAGAGTGTGACGCGTCCTGGATACATTCTGATTACAATATTTACTCAGGCGTGAATATTGCACCTATCTGGTAAGCCTCAAATCCAGAAGGGAATACCCTAACCTCAAACGGATTTTTTCATTTACACACTTCTGGATTGTTTTACACATTTTATGGAATACGACTGTAATTTTAACCAGACTCTTTGAAAAATGTTCTTTTCTCTTGCCACAACCACGGACTTGTCACTTTGAACAATTTTATTGTATCAACTCTATTCACCTTTTCACTATTTTTGGGTTCCCCACATATATTGAGTACAGGGGGACCTGAACACTCAGCAGTTTTGCTATACCACATATATTTGATGTTTGATGTTTTTTGTTTACATTATTTACACTGGATGTGATACTAACTCCATTGTACCTGCCAACCTCCAATTGATACCGGAAGGTTGCTTTTATTTTGGAGGTTACCCTTTTAACTCTATGCACATAAGAAAACTTTTTTTTTTTTTTAGTTTATCACGTGTTTTACCATTGGATGTTAATTTTTAGCTCCACTGTATCCGCCGGACTTCATTGGATACTGGGGGTCTACAGTGGAGTGTGTTTCTTTGATATATATTTTGGAGTATCATACACCTACCGCTTGGGGTGTTGGGTTGATTTTCAGAACACATTATTACCACATTTAATGTGTTGATATTTACGTTAGGTCTAGCGCCATTTTTTTATTCTGTGCATAGATACATGTTTGTTTTTATTTTTATGCATATTTCATTGTATTTTTATGCATGCTGAGATGCATTGGTGTGCATTTTTTACATAAGTTTTTACCCTCCACTCCAAGATAGCTGACCTATAGGGCAGTGGAAAGGTCAAAATTCTTGACATTTTTATTTTTTCCTTTAAGTTGCATTGTGTTTGTGTATTTATGTGTATTTTCCTGGTGCATCTTCATGGCAGCATACACATGGGTTGTGGCTCCGCCCCCACAACATGATAGGACTGGTTAACTATAAATCAAAGACAGACCCGGCTCACCGCATTCTCCTTTTTTTCCCTCACCTGATCAGGACTGGAGTCGCGAGGTATCCCTTACCGCTTGTCACCCCAGCCAAGTTCAGCCTCTCTTGGATGGAAGTCCTTCCTGTACAGTCTCTAAACGAGCTATATGGTTGGAAGCCCCATTCTGGTGGTCTGGGGGGCATATTTCAGCTTCTCCTGGGTGGATGTCCTTCCTGTACAGAATCTAAATGAGCTTTATGGTTGGAACCCTGGGTGGATGTCCTTCCTGTACAGTCTCTAAATGAGCGATATGGTTGGAGCCCGATGCTGGTGGTGCAGGCCTCTCAAAGAAAGCTTTAAACAAGCTTTGACGTAAGTGACAGCGTTTCCCTTTGCTTTCCATATGCTTTTAACTTCTTTTCTCTGTTTTGTGGGCGTTTGCCATTTCTAAGATGGCTGCATCAGTGCAAAGATCACTCTGAGCATGAGAGGAAGTGATGCGGTCTCTGTGACCAGTTTCCTGGCTGGAATTTCACCAAGATGATGATCTGAGCATGCTCAGACACTGATCTCACGAATGGCAAAATGTGACAGTTTTAAATGGTTTTATGACATTTTTGGGCAACACATGGTGGAGCTCTCTACTCATGCATGCTGGATGCTTATGTGCTCATAGACTGACCTGTCGCAAGGGGTATCTTTGTCTCGTTCGTCGTCTGAATTGAAATTTTTGTCGTATCGTGTCACTAGGGTCTCGTTCGTAACTCTTCCCCTATCCTTCTCGGGTCCACTTACGGTATTTCTCATGTTACTAGGGTCTCGTTGTGACTCTTTCTCTATCCTTTTCAGGTCTACTTATCGTATGTTTCCCTTTTGTATGGACGTTTGTTACTCGTGTATTCGTAGGTCGTACGTACTCATCTCTCGAGGTGGTACACAACGGGTTTTTACAGTATTTTGGTAAATTTTGACAGTGTAAAACGGTAAGCAC
>BLSH010381528.1:332107-349589 GCA_018402905.1 Glandirana rugosa | reverse complement strand
CCCCCCCCCCCCCCGCGCCCCTGGAATGCAATTTTACATTTCACTCTCCACCTGGTCTGAGGCATACAATAAATGCCAGCCAGACTCAGAATCAGTTTACTGCAGCAGATTAGGAAGCAGTTGTGATTGGTTGCAGAGATTACAGCACATTTCTGATCACTGGCTGGTTGCTAGAGGTTACTGCGCATTCTTACCACTCACCCATTCATTTCTAGAGGTTACTGCACATCATTAATACTCACATATTGGTTGCTAGAAGTTATGGACATCCTTACTGCTCACTGATTGGTTGCTAGAGGCTACTGCACATGTCAGTTACCTGGTTGGAGGCCAAGGTGCAGAGAGGGCTTACCTTGCAGCTAGGTGCAGAGCACCCCCTGGAAGAAGAACAGGGAGTGCTATGCCCGGAGAGGCAGGGGTCACCGGTGGTGCAGGCCAGGTGTGTGGTCTCCCAGGATGGCTCTACTGGAACCAGGACGTGCTGCTGGGCTGGAGTCCCCTGGAAACACTGGAACACACATCAGGATCAGAGGAAACCGGAAACAGGATCAGGGTCAAGCCGGAGGTCATACACGGAATATCAAGCAGAGTCTATAGTCTATTTCAGGAGTAGCCAGAAGCGAAGTCAAAGCCAGGCCGAGGGTCAAACACAGATCAGGAACCGGAGTGCAGAGTAGTGAGACGAGCCAGAGGTCAAAGCCAGGAATCAGGATCAGGATGGTCAGGGCAAGCCAGGTCGGTAACCGAGGATCAGATTAGTCAGGAACAGGAGCACAAGACACAGCAGGAAGCTGAAGATAATCCAGCAACGAATAGCTCTTCTGCACGGGTTTAAATAGGGCATTGGGCGCCAACATCTGTCACTTATTGTGTACGAACGGACATGCACACGTGCACACTTGCGTTCGGATCTTTCCGTTCGTTCTGGATCTTCTGCACATTCGCTTTGGCGCATTCCTACATGCCAGCGGGGAATTCTTGTGCTGCTGGATTATTCCCTGAGAGCACATCATTACTGCTCACTTATTGGTTGCTAGAGGTTACTGCACATCCTTACTGCTCCCTCTCACTGAATAGTTGCTAGAGGTTACTGCACATCATTACCATGTGCTAATTGGTTACTAGAGGTTACTGCACATCATTGTTGCTAACCCATTGGTTGCTAGAGGTTACTGCAAATCCTTACTGCTCCCACTCACTGATTGGTTGCTAGAGGTTAATGCACATAATTACTGCTCCGCCATTGGTTGCTAGAGGTTCCTGCACATCATTACCACTCACTGATTGGTTGCTAGAAGTTACAGCACATCATTATTGCTCACCCATTGGTTGCTAGGTTACGGCAAATCCTTACTGCTCCTGCTCACTAATTGTTGCTAGCGGTTACTGCACCTCAATTCCACTCACTGATTGGTTGCTAGAGGTTGCTGCACATAATTACTGCTAACCCATTGGTTGCTAGAGCTTAGTGGACATTATTACCACTCACTGATTGGTTGTTAGAGGTTACTGCACAAAATACTGCTCACCGGTTGCTAGAGGTTACTTCTCAGGTTTACCACTCACTGATTTGTTGTTGGAGATCACTGCACATAATTACTGCTCACTGAATGATTGCTAGATAGATTATACTACAAACTCACACAGCAGTCCTCTTGCCAGAGTAGAAGTGTTGTTTTTCATTGCGGCAGAATTTAACATGTGGCAGAAAAGATGGGGTTAATGAAGCCGACCAGGATTACATTCAAAACAGTACTTTCAATGAGCATAGTAAACAGAGAGGCAGAGATACATTACTTTAGCAGCTAAAGAAGTGAAAGTTCAACTCAGCAGAGCAAACTAGATCATTCAGCTTGCTAATCACAAAATATACCAGCTGTCTGCTCGTCCAGGCCGACCAGTGTACAGTATCTCACAAAAGTGAGTACACCCCTCACATTTTTGTAAACATTTTATTATATCTTTTCATGTGACAACAAAGAAATTACACCTTGCTACAATGTAAAGTAGAGAGTGTACAGCTTGTATACCAGTGTAAATGTGCTGTCACCTCAAAATAACTCAACACACAGCCATTCATTTCTAAACCACTGGCAACAAAAATGAGTACACCCCTAAGACAAAACGTCCAAATTGGGCCCAAAGTGTCTATATTTTGTGTGGCCATCATTATTTTCTAGCACTGCCTTAACCCTCTTGGACATGGAGTTCACCAGAACTTCACAGGTTGCCACTAAAGTCCTCTTCCACTCCTCCATGGTGACATAACGGAGCTGGTGGATGTTAGAGACCTTGCGCTCCTCCACCTTCCATTTGAGGATGCCCCACAGATGCTAAATGGGGTTTAGGTCTGGAGAGATGCTTGGCCAGTCCATCACCCTTACCCTCAGCTATTTTTGCAAAGCAGTGGTCGTCTTGGAGGTGTGTTTGGGGTCATCATCATGTTGGAATACTGCCCTGCAGCCCAGTCTACGAAGGGAGGGGATCATGCTCTGCGTCAGTATGTCACAGTGCATGTTGGCATTCATGGTTCCCTCAATGAACTGTAGCTCCCCAGTGCCGGCAGCACTCACGCAACCCCAGACCATAACACTCCCACCACCATGCTTGACTGTAGGCAAAACCCACTCGTCTTTGTACTCCTCACCTGGTTGCCGCCACACACGTTTGACACTTTCTGTACCAAATAAGTTTATTTTGGTCTCATCAGACCACAGGACATGGTTCCAGTAATCCATGTCTATAGTATGCTTGTCTTCAGAAAACTGTTTGCGGGCTTTCTTGTGCATCATCTTTAGAAAAGGCTTCCTTCTGGGATGACAGCCATGCAGACCAATTTGATGCAGTGTGCGGCGTAAGGTCTGAGCACTGACAAGCTGACTCCCCACCCCTTCAACCTTTCCCAAAGACAACTTTTGGATATGACACTAAGCGCATGCACTCAACTTCTTTCGTCGACCATGGCGAGGCCTGTTCTGAGTGGAACCTGTACTGTTAAACCACTGTATGGTCTTGGCCACCATGCTGCAGCTCAGGGTCTTGGCAATCTTCTTATAGCTTAGGCCATCTTTATGTAGAGCAACAATTCTTTTTTTAGATCCTCAGAGAGTTCTTTGCCATGCATGTTGAACTTCTAGTGACCAGTAGGAGAGTGATAACACCAAATTTAACACACCTGCTCCCTATTTACACCTGAAACCTTGTAACACTAAGGAGTCCCATGCCACCGGGGAGGGAAAATTGCTAATTGGGCCCAATTTGGACATTTTCACTTAGGGGTGTACTCACTTTTGTTGCCAGCCGTTTAGACATTAATGGCCGTGTGTTGAGTTATTTTGAGGGGACAGCAAATTTACACTTTTATAAAAAGCTGCACCCTTTTTTCTTTATTGTTTACTAGAGTTGAGCGAACCCGAACTGTAAAGTTCGTACCGGACTTTAGGGTGTCCGTGTCCCGAACCTGGACATTTGAGAAAAAGTCCGGGTTGGGTATTTTTTCACGCCTGTTGAATAGCTGCAGAGCAGCCAATCAACAAGTGTTTCATTCATTTTCCCTTAGAAGCCAGTGCATCATGTGACCCAGCCTTTATATAAGCTGGAGTCACGTAGTGCTGCATGTCACATCATCTCATACTAGTGTAGGGAGAGGATGCTGCTGCTGTGAGGGACAGATTAGCTTTAGAAAATCTGTTAAAAACAGCAATTTATTGGTGGGTGGGTGCTAGAGGAGATTTTTGTTTGCTAGAGTACATTTTGTTTGCTAAGCAAAGTGCCTCATATAAAACCTAAGCAATTTTTCTGTTTGTTAGGTGGGCGTTTGCAGCCATTTTTGCAAGTGCAGTGCACTTGCAACTGCTTGTGTGTTAGGGACACTACTTTAATTGTGTTCTGTTAGTTCAGTTGGCAACATTTTGGCACATTTAAATACTGCTTTTACATTGCAGTTAGACAAATTAATTTTTTTTTTTTGTGCAAAATATTACATTTGCATCCAGCGGGGCATTTCTTGCACAAAAATAAAAAGTGCGTCTACATTGCTGGTTTAAAAAATATATATATTCTAAATATTAAATTTGCAGCCAGTGGTGCATTTCTTGCACAAAAATAAAAAGTGCGTCTACATTGCTGGTTTAAAAAAATTAATAAAAAATAGTGCTACATAGTAGATTTGCACCTTGCTGTGCATTTCTTGCACAAAATTTAAAAGTGCGCCTACATTGCTGGTTTAAAAAAAAAGAATAATAAATAGTGCTACATAGTACATTTGCACCTTGCTGTGCATTTCTTGCACAAAATTAAAAAGTGCGTCAACATTGCTGGTTTAAAAAAAAAAAAATAGTGCTACATAGTACATTTGCACCTTGCTGTGCATTTCGTGCGCTGCAGCGGAACTTTGGCCTTCTCGCACAGCGCCTCCTATGCGAAGTGCCCACAAGGTGGAACTCCACCTTGCACATGCTGGAGAGACTGTGCAAGCAGCAGGCAATAGTGGAGTTTCAGCTGCAGCACGCACGGGTCAGTCGCTCTGTGGAACAGCACCACTTCACCACCAACGAGTGATCCTCCATGCGAGACCTGTGTCCTCAACCTCCTACTCCACATCCACCTCCTCCTCCATTTTTTATTTTTTTAATGTGATTTTAAGTTATTTCCCTATCCACATTTGTTTGCAGGGCACTTGTCCTACTCTTAACCCCATTTTGCTTCCTTTTGCAGCCCTCTAGCCCTTTCCAGGACTTTTTTAGAGACATTTTAGTGCCCAAAAGTTCGGGTCACCATTGACTTCAATGGGGTTCGGGGTCAAGTTCGGGGCCGAACTCAAACTTTTTCGCAAAGTTTGGCTGAACCCGCCGAACCCAAACATCCAGGTGTCCGCTCAACTCTATTGTTTACTAAGGCTTGGGCATATTTTACTTTTAGTGCGAGCAGCTGTTTTTTTATGCAAAGCACCGGCTATTGTTTATACTTTTTTCATGACTACGCAATTGCCAGTTAAAGTAGCACAGTGCTGAATAGCAAAAATTCTGCAGCAGGATGTCCATTATTCATATTGTGGAGATTGTTTTTCTCTCCCCGCAGTCGGCTCCCTTGATATGGAAAAGCATAGGCTGGACAAATGGTGTATTTATACCGGTTACACTAGAGGGAGCTAGCCCTGAAGAAGCTTGGGGTTCCCAGTGTCTGTGGCGCACATCTGTCACCATCCCTCTTAATACCTCTGCCCCCCCCCCTGCCAGAGACTGGTGATCCAGTGAATGGAGATGTGGGCAGTTTGGAGCGAAAGTTGGTCTTGCTGCAGTGGTATGCTGGTGTTAGCTCCCGCACAAGCAAAGATACACCAGGAAGGGGATATAGCATAATGAGGAGCACGGACATGCCAATGACACATTCATTCAGCTACCAATTTCAGCTATAAGTCTACCCAGGAGCAGTGGGGCGATTCAATCCTGCATTTGTTTATTGGCACAGTTTGGAAGCATATGAAACTGGACTATAAACCGGATATAACTTTAGTCATTTGGTCCATTCAGGAAATTCTCTCCACTACAGGACACGTAAATATATGACTGTTTTGATTACACATGGTTTCAACGTCCTTCATATGTGCTCATGCCTATTTTGTTTTTAAGACATTTTTGAGCCGGCTTTATTATTTGCCTGTTAGCCCTTACATACCTAGCTCAAAAGCATGCATGCATCAGTCAGCCTATGTGGTTATTCCTAGGAGGTGATTTTCACTTTGTTTCAGCATTGAAGACATGGGCTACATAAACGGATAATTACTGCAATGTGATCCCCACACACCGTCTGGTGACACATTTATCTCCCACATCTCAGTCAGGAACATCATATGAACTTGCACTGCCACACCTGCATGGGGATTCATCTTTGAATTAACCTCCCACTATCTGACAGGCGATCGCATGCATGTATGGTATGAATGATTGTATGGTGTCATTGTGTTTTTAAATTTGTATAGACAACTTTGTCTTATTAGTGTCAGGTGGAAGGTAGTAGGTTTGTACAAGTACTTTTTGTCAATGTTTATTTTGTCATTTGCTACTTTTTGCTACATAATAAACTTTTGATAATTGCTTTGTTTTGTTTTTTTCAATGGTGATACTTCTAGATCCCAATGGCTCACACAGGTGGTGCTTTGATCACACATCCCTTTCTTTCATGTGATCTCGTTTTCTTCTTTTTCGCTGAATAGCAAAAATTGGCCTAGTCATGAAGGGGGTAAAACCTTCCAGAGCTGAGGTGGTTAAAACAATATTTTTAATTGTTAAGCTGAATCTCTGAATGCTCTAAATCTGAAGAATATTTGCCTCTGTGACAGCTACCATATTTTATAACCCTGTTATATTCCTATCTTTGTGTGGCAGCGAATGTCACAGACATTTGCTAAAGGTCAGAATCACAATAGAAGATGCTGTGTACAGTGTATGTGTCCATTAACCGGTTCCTGGCCAGCTCGTGTACATTTACTGCTGCAGAGTGGCGCTGTTTCGCAAATCGCCATCTATAAACGGCGGCTCACGCATGCGCAGCTCTTGTGCCCACAGCTCGGGCGGACCCGTTCTCCGTCGGCAAGCTGTGATTGCTGGCCACAGCTGAAAAACGGGGAATCATCGATGTAAACACGGCGGTTCCCATCGCTGTCCAGCAGCATGACAGAGATTTACTGATCCCTGTCACTGGGATCAGTTAGATCTCTCATGCTCCTGACAACCCAGCCCCCTTACAGTTAGAACACGCCCAGGGAACACAGTTAACCCCTTGAGCGCCCCCAAGTTAACTCCTTCACTGCCAATGACATTTATACAGTAATCAGTGGACATTTAAATTTCCAATCGCTCTATAAATGTCATTGGTCCCAAAAAAGTGTCAAAAATGTCTGACATGTCCACCCCAATATCGCAGTCCCGATAAAAATCGCAGATCGCCGCCATTACCAGTAAAAGAAAAATTGTAAAAACACCAGAAATTCTCATGGCTTATAAACGTGGCAACTTTTGCGCAAACCAATCAATAAACTCTAATTGCGATTTATTTTACCAAAAATATGAGGAAGAATATAAATCGCCCAAAACGATGAATACATTTGTTTTTTTGATTTGTTTTTTTTTTTGGATTTGTATTTTAGCAAAAAGTAAGAAATATTGTTTTTTTTGCAAAATTGTCGCTCTTTTTTGTTTATAGTGGTGATCAGAAATGATGCAGAGGTGATCAAATACTATCAAAAGAAAGCTCTATTTGTGGGGAAAAAAGGACAAAAATTTAGTTTGGGTACAATGTCGCACGACCGCGCAATTGTCAGATAAATCGACGCAGTGCCGAATTGCAAAACATGCTCTGGTCCTACAGTGGGAAATCCTTCTGGGGCTGAAGTGGTTAAAATATGGTGGCTACTGTTTGTGCATGTACTGTAAATATGGATTTAACCTGCCCCAGTGCTGACCATCCACTGCTGGTACTTATATTGTTGTCCTGTGGCACATTCTTTTGCATGTTTTAAATCTTGGAAAAGATGTGAGATCATTACAGATGAATATAACTAATAATCCTCTCTGAAGGCAAATCTCACAGATAACTCCATAATTATTGTTTATGCCAGGTTAGAGTCCACAGGATTTTAGCAAGTGGGAGGGCAATGGGACAGACTTTTACTATAATGATACCAGGCAGTATACCCAACAACATGAGACCAGTGTTCCATAGGAAAGGGCCAAAAAAAGGGGACCTCAATAAAAACAGAAGCTTAATTTTCATATTCAACAGTGCATATGTAGGATGTGGGACTGTGAAGGTGCAGTTACATGCAATCTTGACCTGGGAAAATGATTAATAATCCAATAATCCCTTAGCATTCTCCACAATACAAAGTGAAACCTATTAAGGGTTACATTTAGGAAGTTAAGTTTCCTCACATCTGTACAGTACGATAACACTTTTCATACAATGTATAATCAGAGCAGTGGATTATGCGTCTTCCCACATACCAATAGGGTAATTAGTAATACATTGATTTCCACATGTAAATTAAGATCTGTTGGTTCAGAAAATTAAATCAGCAAATGCATTAGAAAACAACTTAAAGACTTTATCCAAAGAACTGTGATTAATGATTCATATGCTGAATGGTCTAAGGCTGTGTAAGTGGTGTACACCAGTGATTTTCAACCTTAATGAAACCTGGGCCTGATAAATTCTTCCGAAACCTTCCATGTTCCAACAGTAAAAAGAATACAACAAGTATGGGAATGCAAAACATGTATTAAAACCGAATATTCCCTTGAAAAAATTGAGTTACTGTAATTTAAATACACAATCACAAAAATAATTAGTCTATTTAAGGTTTTACTGTATATGTTTTCCTCATTTTCATTCTGTATTTTTCTCTCCAATCTTTCTCTCCCTCTCATTTTCTCTCTCTTTTGCCTTCTCTCTTTCATCCTCTCTCTCTAGTTTTCATTCTCTCTATCCATTGTTCTCTTTCTCTCTCCCTCCCCCTTTCTCTATCTCTTTCTAATCTTAAAGCGGGGTTCCACCCAAAAGTGGAACTTCCGCTTTAAGGGGACGTGACCCTTCCGACATGCCACAATTAGCATGTCATTTTTTTGGGGGGGCAGCCGGGACCCTATTTTCACAGGGTCCCAGCTGCACTTCCTGTCCTGTTGCTGCGGAACAGGAAGGAAGTTCACCTCCCACCCGGCGATCTTGTGGGACACATCCCAGAAGATACGCCGGCCATTCACAAAGTGCAATGCAACTTGGAGCCAAAGCAGGGCGCCCACACTTGTGATGCCAGTGCCACCGAGGGAAGGGGAAGAAGAGCGAGCCTTTGGGCGGCCGCATTGCTGGAGCCTGGGACAGGTAAGTCTCCGATTGTTAAAAGTCAGCAGCTACACTTTATTCTAAACTTTCTATTACATTGTCTTTCTCTCTCCCCCACTCTGTTCCCTCCCTCTATCTATGCCTTTTTATTTTATTTTCTCTCACCTCTGTTTTCTTTCTTTCCCACTTCATCATACCAGCTGTGTCTGCTCACACTGTGAGCAGGACCACCATTACAAATCATGGGACCCCATGCAGCCCACTTGAAGCCCCCTTCCCAATCAACAGCCCCGTTAGAGACACCAGCGATGCAATGACAGCCCAAACCTTCAGTGTGCTGAAAATCACAAACAAACCCAAAGTCCACAAAAAATTGGGGTTCAACCAATGATCCTGAAAATAGGTGCTGTGTGGCTTGCTCTCTCCCCTCCACCAGTGCCTGGCTGCTGAAAGCTGGAGCAGTGGGCTGCAGGAGCATGATCTAAACTAAATGGGAGCACTAGAGAGGGAGAAGTGAGCCAGAGTTAAAAAGGAGGACAGGGTCACTGTGACAAAGGGACACACAGGTGGCACTATTACACTACTACAGGGCCTGCCACTTCCTAAGGAGCACATAAAATACAGACGGAATAATGAAATAGCTGTGGCCTCATAGTCCAGCTGAATTTTCTGCCAGTGTGTGTATGTGTGTGTGTGTGTGTGTAGGTAGGTTGCCTGCTGTACTGCGTGTTTAGTTAGTTACTTGGCTAATCAGATCAGGAGGAAGGGTTTAATATTTATTGCCACCTTCCCTGATCATGTTCAGAAGCTTTTTCTGGGGTCCCAGTGGGCTAGAGAGGAAGCACGTAAACGGGAAACGTGCAGAAGCTTGCTGAGACCAGTGGTCCATTGTTGGAGCACTCATCGGGATCCCTGTGACTATGGACACCTCTGCTGGAGTTCTTCCAATTGTGGACTGTGTCCAAAAGGACTTTACCTATGCAGGTATGCTGAGGCAGCTGCAACTAGAAATAGTTAAGGAAAGGCCATTTATTTTTGATGTACATGTTATGCTGGATTTTTACTAAAAGTTGTTCAACTGCCATGAGCCTGGTCTGAAGTTATTTAAGGGGTGCATGTTGGGTTAAAGAACCTGGGACTGTAATAGCATGACTGTGTATGAGTCACATCACCACAAAAGGTTAACCGACAAGGCAAAGGAGAAGAGGTAGTTACCATGGGTAACCTAAAGAAACAACAGCTACAGCTACCAGTTGTTTGGCATGGTACCTGCTTAGGTGACAGGTCTTCCGGTAGCGAGGGGGTCGGTGCTCTGACTCCATTCCTAATTGTCTTTCTCCTCCGGTCACTGTGTCACAATCCTGACGGTGAAGTCTGATTTGTGCAGGGAACAACCTCTCTTACAATCCTGATTCGGGAGCCCCTGAAGGTGGGAACAGGAGGCTCGGGAGTGCAGGATGGCACGAGGGCTTGACTGGTTGCAGGTTCAAGCAAGGTAGACTCCTTCAAAGCTCGTGCGGAGATAGTAGAGTGGTGGTACAGGCCGGGTCAGCAAGGGTCGGGCAAAGCGGTACAAGAGGAGCAGGCAGTAGAATCAACAAGCTGAGGTCAGTACAGGCAGAAAGCAAGGGTAATCAGATCAAGCCGAGGTCACAAGAACAGGAAACACTCAGATTCAGACCGCTGGGGACATGGGAAACACTGCAGAATGGATAGCACTGGCTGTCTGCTGTTGTCAGGTTTAAATAGGCTGTCTGGAGCCAACACCTGCCGCGTGTGCACCCATTGCACGCACCTGCCATGTACCCCTACACACAGGAATTGGCGTTCTGCATGGATTTTCAGGCTGCGTTTCCTGACACACTGGGAACAGACTAGTGTAACAGAGATATAAGGCCTGATCACTAGGTAGGGGAAGGAAAATGTTTACTTAGGACACTCATGAGATCCATGCTATGTGCCCAGCGGGGTTTCATTCCGATACCTCACTTCCAGTAACACTGGACTGGTGGAGTGTACAAGTCCTCTTCATGTCCCTCCTGAATGTAAAACATACATCAGTAGACTCCACCCACACGTGGGCCTGGTGGTTGAGAATCACTGGTGTATCCCAATGTTCAATTTTGGGACCATTATGCCTTAACTTATTTTCAAAACGTATATTGTTGTTAAAAGCAATGTTTCTGTGTGAACAATTGATACAAGATGTCCCCAGTTTATATTGTATATAGTTAGGCTCACTGGTTAGTAATTGGACAGCCACATAGCAATGGCTCACCATAGATACTTTTGAAAATTAACTTTCATCTGGTAAGCTGTGCCCAAAAAAGGTAAGCAGAGAGCTAGTCACTTGTGAACTTCCTGCAGCTGCAGCACTTTTTTGTGCGGTCACGTGCCCGACCTTGGCCTGGACGGCGCACGGTCCAAGTTTTGGACTTATTTGTCCAAGTTACTTCCTTGCGAGATCAAACTGTTTTTAAGTTTGATCCCCTTCTGTATTGTTACTTATTCTTTATTTGGTTAATGGTTCTTTTTTTTACCACTCTGGAAGGTTTGAATCAAAAAGAAAAAGTTATGCATACACATCAGGTATACTTAAAAAAACATCACTTAGTTATTCCCCACTTTTAATGACGCTTACAGGGTGCAGTGGGTCTGTTTCGATTTTCCCAATTGGATTTATCACTCTATTCTCAGAGACCCTTTCTCACATTAAGCCAATAAGCATTATAATTCCCCCCTTTTTACAACCACAATGGGACTCAAAGTAATTTCCCACAATGTACAGGGGTTTAACTCCCCCCATAAAAGGAAAAAGGCCTTAAAACACTAAAAACGCTTAGGAACAGATATAATACTCCTTCAAGAGACTCATTTTTTATTAAACAACCCCCCTAAATTTTTCGACGGGGGCTTTAAGCAGTACCACTGCACCGGACATTCCTCTAAATCTAGGGGTGTAGCAATATTCATTCGAAACAATGTTATCTTGGATGTCCAAAAAGTTTTTAAAGACCCTGAAAGCAGATTTATAATAATTAAAGGCTATCTTAGTGGAAAGGCCATCACAATCGCATCAGTAGATGCTCCTAATGATGCACACGCGTCTTTTTTTAAGTCCTTCATTGATGTTCTCACCTTACATGAATCCCCACACCTAATAATGGAGATTTTAACTTAGCTGCCAAACCATCCCTAGATAGAAGTACAGTCACACCTCACACCAAGGCCTTTCCTAAATCTTTATCCCGCTCTCTAAATGATTTTCAACTTATCGATACCTGGCGTGCCCATAATATAGGATGCAGAACATACTCCATTTATTCCCACCCCCATAATAGCTACGCCAGACTTGATTATATATTTTGAACACCTATACTGCTGGCCAATTTTTCAAGAGCTGATATACACCCCTGCCCCTGGTCTGACCACCAAATCACCATTTTCGAGACCTCAAAAATTGGCCTAACCTCCACACCATACAACTGGAGAATGAATGTCTCTCTGCTCTATGATCCTATTATAACAAATCAGATAACATCCCACTTAGACAAATACTTCAAACTTAATAATACTGACAATATAAGAATACAACCCCTCTGGTCGGCTCATAAGGCCTTCACATAATCAAAATTTCCTCCATCAAAAATAGAAATAGAATAAGCGACATTAACCACTTGCCGACCGCCAATCGGCAATTGACGGCGGCAAAGTGGCTCTGTAACGCGGATCGCCATCATATGACGGCGGCCGCGTGATCGTGCCTAGTGAGCGCGCACCGCCGGAGGCGCGCCCACTCGCTCACTGTGTCTGGGGAGGGCCAGGGAGCGGGTGCGGCAGCTTCGATTGCCGCCGGCTACCCGCGATGGCCCCCCCGGAGCGAAGGAACGAAGGTCCGTGTATGTAAACACGGACCTCCGTTCTGTGAAGGGGGAAGGGCTGTGATCACAGCCTTCCTGTATAGAACAGTTAGAACACGCCCAGGGAACATACTTAACCCTTAGAGCGCCCCCTGCAGGTTAACCCCTTCACTGCCAATGGCATTTACACAGTAATCAGTGCATTTTTATAGCACTGATCGCTGTATAAATGCCAATGGTCCCAAAAAAGTGTCAAAATGGTCCGACATGTCCGCTGAAATATTGCAGTACCGCTAAAAATCGCAGATCGCCGCCATTAATAGTAAAAAATAAAAAAAAATAAAAACCCCAAAAATGAATTCTCATCATCCGTAAACGCGACAACTTTTGCGCAAACCAATCAATAAATGCCGATTGCGATTTTTTTTTTATCGCAAATATGAGGAAGAATATAAATCGTCCAAAAACAGTAAAAAAAAAAAAGTTTTTTTATATTTTTTTTTTATTTGTATTTTAGCAAAAAGTAAGAAATTTGTTTTTTTTTTGCAAAATTGTCGCTCTTCTTTTGTTTATAGCGGCGATTAGAAATGACGCAGAGGGGATCAAATACCACCAAAAGAAAGCTCTATTTGTGGGAAAAAAAGGACGCAAATTTCGTTTGGGTACAACGTCGCACGACCGCGCAATTGTCAGTTAAAGCGACACAGCGCCGAATCGCAAAAAGGGCTCCGGTCCTAAAGCTGGAAATCCTTCCGGTCCTTAAGTGGGTAAGACACTGACATTAGAGTTAGATAAACTATATAAAAAACTTAACAACTCCCCCCCCCCCCACCTCCGATATCAACCAACAAATGCAAACCAACAGACAAGCCCTAGATTCAATACTCTCAGCTGACACTGAAAAAAACCTCAGATTTACAAAGGCAAAATTTCTTTATAGCAACTCGACCTCTACCAAGTTTGCCAGAAAACTCAAACAACAAGTTTCCCCTACACATGTCTACAAACTTAGAAACCATAAAGGGGGCATGGTCTGGACATAGCGCCGTGAACACACGACTTTCAGAGCTCTGCACGGACCGGGACCTATTTAGCAGACCGCACAAGATTCAGGCAAATGCAGCCCATGCCGGGTGAGCAGCTACCGACACAGAACCTCGGGGAGCCGCGGTCCGGTGAAATCACCCGATACTTCCTGCGCCAGCACTCGGCAACAACTCCGACAACAGCGGCTGCGGGACCCTCCAAGATGGCGCCGCCACGAGTCGGGCTGTCCGGAGCGCAGTCAAGCGCGAAGAAGTCTCATGCTGCTGGCGGGACAGGTGAGCTTACCCCGGGGATCTCTCATCCTCCCTCCCCTATACTCACACCGGAGCTCCCTAGACCTGACTCACCCGCAGACTCCAACGGCTCTGGAGCCTCAGAGATACAGTCGAGGGGGGTCATAAGGGACATGCTGGCAGATCTCCCTACCCGCATGGATATCCAAGCCATGGCCACCTCCATAGTGGCAGCCCTATCCAAGGAGCTCAATGCCCTGAAGCGGATGGGGTGGAGGAGAGAGTAGAATCCCTTGAGAGTGGAACAATTACAGTAAACGCCAGGTTAGACGCTCTGGAGGCAAACCAGGCTGCATACAGACAACAACTGATTGACACTCAGCTGAAAATTGATGACGGAGAGAACAGGAATAGGAGGAATAACCTCCGCCTGAGGGGTATCCCGGAGGCAACAATGGGGGCTGACCTGCGCACCACTGTGACTGCCATTCTCAATGTGCTCCTGGAGCAGTCCCCCACCGCAGCCTTGGAGCTCGACCTAGTTCATAGGGTACAGGGTCCACGCCCCGTGTCCCTGGGAATAGCAGACAATCCACCGCCCCGAGACGTTCTTTGCAGGGTCCACTTTTATTCCATCAAAGAGGAGATCCTGCGGAGGGCCTGGTCTCACGGCCCCATAGACTTTTGATGGTGCTACCGTTAGGATCTACCCTGACGTATCTCGGCAGACCCGGATGATGCGGGGCATGGTATGCCCCTTATTGGAAACCATCAGAGAAGCAGGAGCCATTTACTGCTGGGGTCACCCCTTTCATGTAATTATACAAAAGCAAGGAGCCAGCTTCTATTTACGCTCTCCCACCGAGCTCCCCCAGGCATTCCACTTCCTGGGCATCCCGCCCATTGAAGTACCGGACTGGCTGGAACCCCTTCTCAAGAAAGATGCACCAGGCCCTCCGGTCCCGCGTCCGCAGAGGTCCTGGAGGTCCAGGTCCCGCCGTTCGAGTGCTGACACCTGCCACCTCGGAGGACTAAACACCACCAAGTAAGACTATAATGACAGCAACCTCGGAAGGGAGACTATATCCTGTCCACAGACACAGGCTTTATTTATGAGAGGCTTTTTGGGTTCACTGAGAGGAGACCGGGATCGTAGTAACAGGGTTGTCCTCTGCCCCCCCAATGGAGGTCTTTGTCCTCAAGAACCTTGGCCAGGTCTAAGGCTCCCTCCCCCGCGTGGTCCCCCTTGTGGTCATGGAACACTGGTGGATATGGAGTGGAACTTGGGGGGCACGCTTATGTATCTGCATGGACCTGGGCAGGCATCCACCGGGCGGAGGGGGGGTTTATGACTGCCAGGGGTAATGATGTTATAACTGTGATGACCGTTAATCTTTCCTCCCCACAGGTTGAACATATCTGGTTGCTGGGGTCCGCGATGTGTGCCCCTAACCCATGGTCGCCTGGCAATTTGTTTATCGGGGGTCTCCACTAGACTGGAACCCCTGAATCAGTGAGCTATGTTTAACTAGTGTCCCCCCTTTCTGAAGGGTGTTGGGACCGGCTTGGATGGCACGGCCGGGGCGCGGGACACACGGACGGGGAGTTGGTGGGGGGGGAGGCTATGTGGGCAGGGATGGCTGTGGGGGGCGGAGGGGGGAATGTTTAGAGGTTATAGTATATTTGATGCCTCTCCTGTTTTGTATGTTTCAATGTTCTTTTTCTTGATGCCTGTGTCTGATGGCCCTGTCCATATTCCTAAGTTCCCTAGGGGCAGACCCGCATGCATAACTCCCTTACGGCCTGGCATGTTGCTAGACTGCCTCTCATATTTGTGTCCCTAAGCCCATGCATCTCTGTAGCTCTAACGTCTATTCTACCCACAACCCAAGTTAGGGCTTTCTCAAAGTGGAGTTTCTCCTACTCCATTAGAGATTTTGGTAAGGTTTACCTGTAGTTCATTTCCGCTACCTGAACCTCTGCTCTCTCTCTTTCCTCCGTTCCCCCCCTCGTACTGTGTTCACTTCTCTCCCTCCTCCCCCCCCCCTGGTTTTGGGTTTTTTTTGTTTTTTTTTTTGTTTTTTTTTGTTTTTCTTCCCTTGTTCCCCGTCCTTCTGCCCCAGCTCCCGAACACTGCTATAAGTGGTCCTCGTGACCCGGTAGAGGTACTCGACATGGCAGTGGGCACGATCACGTTTACATCGTTCAATGTGCGCGGCTTGGGCACCCCCGAAAAGCGTACCAGGCTTTTGGCTGACCTTAAAAAGCATAAGTCACAAGTCGTGTTTATACAAGAAACCCATTTCAGGCACGACCGAGTCCCCAAACTGGGGAACAGAGCGTTTCCCATGGTATACCACAGTCCTTCTCCGATATCTAAGGCAAAGGGGGTCAGCATCCTTCTGGCAAATTCGGTGCCTTGGTCTCTCTTGGCGGTGCGGCAGGACCCAGGGGGGCGCTACCTGTTTGTCAAGGGTAGAATCGGGGACGTCTTAGTGACCCTTGCGAACATATATTTCCCCAATGTAGATCATGTGTCTTTTCTGCGCGGGCTAATACCGGACCTCCTGGAATTCCAGGAAGGGCTTCTCATCTTTGGGGGTGACTTGAATTTCTCAATGGACCCGGCCCTAGATACCTCACGGGGGAGGGTTCGCATATTTCCTTCTCCAGGCTTAAAAGCTTGAAGAAGGAACTGAGCCTTTTACAGCTTGTCGATCCGTGGCGCATTTTACACCCAGCTGAGCGGGACTATTCCTTTTACTCAGCGGTCCATCAAACATATTCCCGCCTAGATTATATTCTGATCCCCCATAGAGCACTTGTGAATGTCCTGGCAGCCCGAATAGGTGACATCGTGCTGTCGGATCATGCACCCGTCCATCTGTGCCTCAAACTGGACTCCCAGGTTCGGAGTCCCCCCCCTTGGCGCCTGAATGAGTCCTTGCTACAATCCCCTGAAATTGGTCAGGGGCTGACCCGGGCCCTCACTGATTATTTTGAACTTAATTCGGGCTCTGTGGACAGTCCACTCACGGTGTGGGAGGCCCACAAGGCGGTGATGAGAGGCATGTTTATTAAGATTGGGACCCTGTCAGGAAAGGACCGATATTTGCCTTTCCGCGGTGGTGCGCGCGCCTGTGCGCGTTCGCGCGCGCCCGTGCGCGCACCCGCGTGCGCGCGCGCTCACGTGCGCGCGCACGTGCGCCCACGCGCGTGCCCGCGCGCGCTTGCGCGTGTCCGCGCGCGTGGTGGCGCCTTTCCGTTTATAGCCAGGAAAGGACTGTCCCAGGGTTAGAATTATTTGTACGGAGAGTAGTGGCGGAACACCCGGAGGGTGTGGCACTCACCTGACAGGTGTCTCGGGCTTAATTCAAGTTTTATTAGTCACTCCCGGGCCCAGTCGGGGACTGGTTAAAGTCCCCTAACATCGTTCCTGAGTAAGTCCGCGGTTCCCCCCCCTGAGGCTTGGACCCTCAGGTCAAACTCCGTGTCTACCTGCCC